>JAODAL010004726.1:0-152429 GCA_025379985.1 Phyllomedusa bahiana
CCCGGCATTGAAAAATTTTAGAGATTTTCCCAGTTTTTATTCGTTTCTCCTTATCTTTTTTTTTTTTTTTTTTTTTTTATTATTTTATTGAGAAGAAAGGTTTAAACCATTCCAGTAATAAAAGATACAAACAGTTTGAGTACAAAGAGACTACAGTACACATAGTAAAACATAATCTATGCAGTACTTTCTTCTCCAATTTTCAAATATATTAACTGTTTCAAATTAAACTTAAAACATTCAATGTGAAATTCCCACTCCCACTGAAGAGTACCTTCCTAAACCCCACTTTAAGATTCATCCTCCAATTTCTAGTCTCCCCAATGACCCTGCCCATCTTTTCCAGGAGATAGTACCGGGATTGCGGAAATGGGTCATCAATTCTTTAATGTCCCATCCCCAGAGACTGACAATAAAGCTCTTCCATTTCTGGAAAAATTTCTTTGTCAGTGTGTCTTGATTGGATTCTGCTTCTATCCTATCCACGTCATAGATATCTAAGTGTAGCAACTATTTCCTCCTTCTCTGGAACACTTTCCTGTAACCAATGCCGTAAAATGCACTTTTTTGGGCTACTAGAAGTATTGTGTGGAACTCCTTTGTGTCCCCCCAGCGCCTGCTCCTCTCCCCTTCCAGCAACTCACCCAGGAATATAATGGAAATGGAAACTAATTGGGATATTTGGCACCTTCACCCCCCATTCTCTCTAATATATTTGCAGGTGTCCTCCCAAATAGACGTTTTTAAAGTTTTGGGCAGTGCCATATTCCATGTAGAAGATCTGCTTTCTGCAATTTACATTTTGGGCACTCCGTCAGAAAACCAGGGGGCATTCCTGTAGGGAAGGTCAAAGCAAAAAGTCGCCTTGTGAGGCCAGGCGGAAAACCAACTCCCCCTCCAACTTTCATTTACTATGGTGTTTTTAACTTTCTCGAGACCTTTCTAATTTTTTGACTCGCCTCTGGGTCTCCCAAATCTCTTTCCCAAGCCCTAAAACATTGCTCCTCTAGTTGAGCAAAGTCCCCTTTCACATAATTTCCTGTAAATCCCGGGGTAACGATTCCAGTTGATCGGCTGCCCCATAAGGGCATCAAACCCTCCGGATTTTTCCTGCCCCCACGGATTCCTGACCATTTTCTTACAGAAGGTTATGATCTGCCAATATGGAAAACCCTGCTTGTCTCCTATTTCTATATTTTCCCTTAAGTTCCTGCCAGGGACATAAAACCCTTTTCCCTCCGTTTCAGTTTAGATCTTTCATCGTCCAAATTTTTTCTATTTTCCCACCCCCCAAAAAATTTTGTTTTCCCGCCCCTGCTGGAAATCCCCGGGAATCTCCCCCAAAGGTGCGAAAATTGGATAGGTAGATAGGTAAAGAAAAACAGCTTTCCTCACATGTTTCCCCAATTTTGGCAATTGTGTCTCTTAATATCAGGGCTTCTTTTGACATGGGGGGGGAAAGTTTATGATCCCCGGATGTGTAAGGCGGAAAAAATTTCTCGGGATTCCCCAATTGCCTCTCCCACCCCAAAGTTTGGGAAAAAATAGCAACTCCCGTGGACCCAAAATTCCCGTACATGTCGGACAAGCGCCCCCAAATTTTTACAATCAAATGTCGGGAGGTTAAGGCCCCCCCTCCCTTTTGCTAAAAAAACCCCATTTTCCCCCTATGGGCGATCCTGGGTTTTTTTTTTTGAGCCCCAAAAAATCCTTATCTTTTTATCAAATTGTACACCCCCTCCCTCCACTCCCCCCTTTTTTTATTCCAAATTTCCCCGGTTTCTTATCTTCACTATCTTGCTTGCTATATGTGTTAGTTCCCCTCCCCCAGCCCCTAGTTTAAATTTCCCCCAAACCCTTCCCTGGCCATTTTGCCCCCCAAATTTACAGCGGCACCCCCCCCAATTTAGGTGCACCCCAAACCCCTTTGCTTAGAGTCTGAAACCCAAAAGCAGAAGTCAGCCCAGTTCTAAAAAAACCCAAAAACCCCCTTTTTTCCTACACCTTTTTGAGCCACTTATTCATTTCTCTAATCTCCCGTTTCCTCTCTGGTGGGGGGCTCGTGGAACGGTTTAATATTTCTGAAAATTTACCTTGGGGGGTTCCTTTCCCCCTGGTTTTGGCCCTAAGGTCCTGAAATGTTTTTAAGGAAAGCCCCACCTACCTCTAACTTGTTTTGGGGGCCAATGGGGGACCAGGGACAGCTGGTTTTCTCCCCGGGCCCACCCCCAAAAATCTGAAAAACCCGATCCACAAATATGTCAAAACCCGGGCCCCAGGTAAACAACACACTGTTGACGTTTCCCCGGTTTCTTTGTGGCAGATTCCCCTGCTGTCCCCCAAAAATTGAGTCCCCAAACTACTAAACACCTGTTTTAGCCCGAACCCGCACTCCTATTCCCCCTCTTATGGAGCAGACCGTTGTGTCTTGCTGCAGGGAATGTTTTTCTGAAACCGAAAATCCCCCTCATCCGCCCCCAAACTTGCAAATTTGTTGGGGGGTTCCGTTAGGACTAGCCTCCCTGACACTTTCCCCCTACCCTTTTTTCTAACTGTTACCCACTAGCTGCCTCATGTTTGCACCCCATGTCCACCCCCCCAGTATTTTTTCCCTGGAGTGATGCCGTGGCGAAAAACCCGCTTCCCAAAGTTGGCAATGGTTCGTGTTGAACTTGTATTTGATCCAGGACCCGGGTTCAAAAGTGCAGTGTGCAACTCTTGCACAACAGTAGGGACCTCAAAACTGTTGTAAAGGATGGCTCTTTTGCACGGTTTGTGCATGGACGCTTGTAAACATGGAACTCTGGGGTTTCCAAAAAGTATATGAAAAATTTTAAAATAATAAGTAATACAATACTGTCCCCTCTAAAACTCTCCAAATCTAAAGTCTCTCAATCTCAAGTCCCATTTTAAAGAAAACATGCAAGACTCGTTCACTCGTCAAATGCTCGTTTAAACCTTCCCCCCCTGTGTTTGGTGTGCTGAAACTCTCCTTCGAAGCAAAAGGCCCCTTTGCAGCCCCCCACAGTTGCAATTTTGCCCATTTTATTAGGTAACAAAACCCCTGACCAGTCACCCGCCTCAGTGATCAACAAGGCCCCCAGCAACTGTGTTTTTCTAACTTTGAACTATAACTATCTTTAATACTATATCTTAAAAAAATGTAATCTAGACAAAAAAACAAGTGTTCTCTATGAGAACTGTGGATTACGTAATGACCGGGATATTAAAGCCGTAAGTGTGCAGTCGGCGCGAAATTACGGACTAAAATCGCCCCCTTTTAAGCGTGTGAACATAGCTAAAGTATAACCTATAAAAACCTTTTTAAACTCAGTTATCTGAGTTTTTGCATGATTGTTTCATTTTTGCAATATTGTTATCCCCGGCCCGTTACTTGTCACCTTCGCCATTATGTGCATTCAAAAAAACTTGCTTAAAGGGTTTGTATGTGTACATCAACAGGATTGGGACCACCGAGGGAGAACTTATTCCCTCCAGTTGTCTGATGCCTGAATAGTGCAAATGGAAAAGATTTATCTTAGTGGTATCCTTTACTTTAGAAATTATATAGGGGAAGTCTCAACTTCTTTAGGGAATCTATCCCCAAAATGGTTATCCCTGATCGTATAAACCCTGTGCAATGGCCACCCCCATGCATGTCGCAGCTTTTTCCCCGGCAGCATGGAAACAGCCAAAACTGCGGGAAAATTGGGGTTTGGGAAAAATTTTTAAAAGTACATGTGCTGTTTTTCCCTTTTAAGTATATGTTTTTTTTTAGGTTTCTTGTTCATTTTTGTCAATTGGGACACATTTATTAAGGCAAGGTGCGCCAAAAATAGTGGCACACATGCTTTACACCACATGCACCATTTCTAAACACTTCTGTGCTTCGTCTGACAAAAAGGGTGTGGCCTTTCTGAAAGTGGATCTGGCTTCGTGGAAAGGGGGTGGCCTATCGTGTGATGCCGTGTGCCAACATTTTTGCGTAATTAGTGGCATAAAGTAATAGACGTGTTAAATTAAACGAAACGTTTTAAAAAACCGCCCCAGATTTATAAACGTAAAGTTGTTTTAGAATTTTGAATTACAGTTAGAAAAAAAAGCGATTCCCAAATTTTCTTCTCAAATTTAACTAATAGAAAAAATCCTGCTTAGCCAGGCTGAAACTTAAAGGGGTTGTCTCATCTCAAAGTTTCATAGGATGCATGAATGAAATAATGTCCTTTTGCTCTGTCCTTCCTGGTCAGCGTCTGAAATTTAGCTAGGTTTGGGTTATTCAGACCTTGTAATTAGATAAATTTATGCTGTCGGGCCAGGGAAGCTTTGAGTTAAATAAAACAGTAGAAAATTTATTTCCTTTTGTCTGAAGATAGTAAAAAAAAAAAGCTCTCACTGTCCGAGTTCTTTGCTGAGCAACCTTTTTGTAACATCACTCCCTGCTATCAGATAGACAACAGCGGGGGGAGAAGTACACGGTCGGTCACTTGGGGAACCAGAGAGAGCCAAAAAAGGTGATAAATTTACTTTTGTCTTAAAAAAAAAAAAAAATGAAAAACGCAAATTTTTGGAAAACTCTTTTTTGTTTTCCCCAACAGTTGAAAAACTAAAATTTGTAGGGACAACCCTTTACCTTTTGTGTGCCAATTTAAGTCCCCTAAAAAAAGTTTGCATGAATATTTAGAAAATTTGGCGTCTAACTTTTATCTAGTCAGTATCAATTTACAAACTAACTACTATCTGCGGCACTAAAACTATAGTTGCAGGAATTGATGTTGTAGCAGCACTATTTAATAAATATTAATGCAAAGATGTTTTTTTGATAAATTTTATGCAACCATTTAAAGTTTTGTATGGCTAGGCGGTTTTTTCTTTGCTTTTTTTGGGGGGAAAAATGGCAATCCGTTTTTTTCAGGGAACTAGTCGATTGTTGAGTTAGTCAACCAGCTAAATTTGGGTAATTTCTACAGTATCTATGTTTAGAATAGAGTCCCATTTGATGACCCGAAGCAGAGGAGCTCATCCACTTTGATCAAAATGTGTTCTATAAACCTTAAATCTGTATGTAAAATATAGCAGTAATGCAATGTAAAATAATCCTTATACTCCATGTTCATGTACAGTGGGGAAAATAAGTATTTGATACACTTGATATTTTGCTAGTTTTCCTACCTACAAACAATAGAGAATTCTGTAATTTTTATCGTAGGTACACTTCAACTATGAGAAACAAAATCTAAGAACAATCCCAGAAAATCACATTGTATGATGTTTAAATAATTAATTTGCATTTTATTGCATGAAATAAATATTTGATACAATAGAAAAACAAAGCTTAATATTTGGTACAGAAAACTTTGTTTGCAATTACAGAGGACAGATGTTTCCTGTAGTTCTAGACCTTGTTTGCACACACTGCTGCAAGGATTTTGGCCCACTGCTCCAGATGTTTCGGGGCTGTTCCTGGGCTGCATTTAGTTTCCAATTTGCACAGAAAATTGGAAACTCCAATTGGATTGGATTCAGGTCAGGAAACTGGCTAGGCCACTGCAGGACCTTGAAATGTTTCTTACAGAGCCACTCTTTAGTTGCCCTGGCAGTGTGTTTCAGGTCAATGTCATGCTGGAAGATCCAGCCACGACCCATCATCAATGCTCTTACTGAGGCAAGGAGGTTGTTGAACAAAATCTCGCGATAAATGGCTCCATCCTCCCATCAATACAGTGCAGTCGTCCTGTCCTCTTTGCAGAAAAGCACTCCCAGCATATGATGTTTCCACTCCCATGCTTCACGGTTGGGACAGGGTTATTGTGCTTGCACTCATCCTTCTTCTTCCAAACATAGGGAGAGGAGTTGATACCAAACAGTTCTATTTTTGTCTCATCTGACCACATGACCTTCTCCCCTTCGTCCTCTGGATCATTCAGATGGTTATTGGTGTACTTCAAACAGGCCTGGACATGTCCTGTTGTGAGCAGGGGAACCTTGTATGCCTTGTAGGATTTTAATCCATGACGGCATAGTGTGTTACTATCGGTGATCTTTGAGACTGTGGTCCCAGTTCTATTCAAGTAATTGACCTTGTCCTCCCGTGTAGTTCTGGGCTGATTCCTGACCTTTCTCAGAAACATCCTTACTCCATGAGACTAGATATTGCATGGAGCCCCAGACCAAGGAAGATTGACAGTCATCTTGGGTTTCTTCTATTTTCTAATAATTGCTCCAACGGTTGTTGCCTTCTCACCAAGCTGCTTAGCCATTGTCCTGTAGCCCATCCCAGCCTTGTTGAGGTAAACTGTTTTGTCCCTGGTGTCCTAAGACAGCTCACTGGTCTTGGCCATGGTGGAGAGGTTGGAGTGTGATTGATTTAAACGCACAGTGTCTTTTAAACGGGTAACAGGTTCAGACGGTGCAATTAGTACAGGTAAAGAGTGCAGAGTAGGTGGGCTTTTTAAGAAAAACTAACAGGTCTGTGAGAGCAGGAATTGCTGGTTGGTAAGTGATCAAATACTTATTTTATGCAAAAAAAAAAATGTACATTAATTATTTAAAAATCATACAATGTGATTTTCAGTTTTTTTTTTTTTTTTGTTTTTTTTTTTAGTTTCTGTCTCTCATAGTTGAAGTGTACCTACAATAAAAATTACAGACCTCTCCATTCTTTGTAAGCGAGGAAACTTGCAAAATCGTCATTGTATCAAATATTTATTTTCCCCACTGTATATCTTAGACCGTACAGTGCACTGCTGTATATTTTTGTAAATAAGTTTTTATAACTGGCATTAGAAAACCAATTATCCTAGTTTAGTGATTTTTTTAATTTTTTTTATTTTAATATCCCTAAAAATGTTATATTAATGTTGTCCTCTTATTTTCTACCATTTGCTTTACATTGTCAGTATGAAATGGTATGTACATTATATTCTGATTAATTGAATATTGTGTAGCTTTAGTGTGTAGATATCAGGATTAATGACTCAAAGGACCATCCATTGCTCCTTTGCTTAGTGACGCAATATTATATTTTTCTTCTGTTTACTCCACCCAGCTATGAAACCTTCATAAATCTATTATAAGTGATGTATTATAATATCTATGCTCATTTCCTTTTAGGCTGTAGAAACGTTAAAAATGTTTAGAGAAAGAAATCACAAGAGATGCAGAAGTAAAAAAGTGCTGCAGCAAACGGAAACCTTTCATTCCTTATACCCTTTTCTGGTGGTTGTTTTAAGGTTTTTCTCTTTCGGGGGAAAGCATGTTTATCAATGGGTCTCATTCAGAAGAGTGGGACTGGGAATGGGGAGTCCCCTTTTTATGTCTCTGCCCATTTCCCCTAGCTAAAGGCCTCGTTTTTGGGCCAAAGTGGTGTATAGGTTTTTTACTGTCCGTGATTTTAATTAGCTATGTTGTTAAGATTCATTTTAAATTATAAATTGCAGATTTAAATAAAAGTTTCTATTACGTTGGGTGGGACTAGGTCTTTCACCCTCCAATCTATCGGCAACAGGTTTCAATTGGCCCTTAACCTCCTCTCTGGATTATACTTACTTAAATAGTAACAAGTGGGGACCCTACAATTTACTGGGGGGGCCCCTTTAATAAGTGCTTTTAATGGTTATTGCTTTCTTGGTTTAGGGCAACATGGCATTTTCATGCCATATCAATGTCTGCTAATTGGTGTGGGGGGACCAAGCCATTTTTTTTTTACTTTTTATTCTGTTCATGACCCACCCTTTTTATACGTCATGAAAATTTTGGGGACTTTATTTTTCTAAATATTTTATGGGAACTGTTCTTTCTTCGCGTGTCCACAGTTTTTCCGGGCATTATAAGTTTGCCATTTTTGCTTCACGATCTATTCGGTTTTCAATTGCATGCATTGGGACCCCAAATTGGCTTCTTTAGGTCCATTTTATTTATTTCTTACAGGAACAAGTAGGGATTACTCGCAGGCTGACTCTTGATATTGCTGATCTTTTAGTCCGTGGGTAATCCTCTGATACGTTTTTACAATCCCACATTTACAGCCCATCGTAACAAATAAGGGGCAAATTCCGTTTTTTTAAAGTGGCGGGGGGTGTCTTATGAAATAAAAGACAGCTTGGGAATATTTTACAAAAAAGATGCTTTCTGGCAAAAATACGAGATTTTCCTCCTGGCACGGAGGTCACTTATAACCTCGGGTTGAGAAGGCTCTTTTCTTGAAACCTATGGAGTGCCTAATGGTTACTTTGAAACGGGATGGTGCAGCTCTCTTTGTTTTTTCCCTTATATGAAAAGGTTTCCAGGCATCGGTTTGCTATGCCATTGCTTAGGACTCTTTTAGGGGAGGTTGTCGGATGGATGGTCTAGGAACCAATAACGGATTAGGGTGGTTATCTTTCTGGGATATACAAAAATGGGAGGGACGCCTTAAACTACGGCTAAGTTGTAATTAAAAGAAACATGTTGGCCCCTCTTTCATAACTGCGGCCTCCAATTTTACCATAGCGGGACCAGGTTTCATCAAACATCTGCCAAAGGTTCCACTTTAGGAGCCCAAGGACGCAAGGACTGTGGAAGAAAAATTTTTAATAAAAAATAGCATAAAAAAACCATTAAAAATGGATTTACCACACGTACATTTTTTCAAAAATACAGTGGTCCCTAAGTTCTAGAATAGCCTTCAGGATCTTTTTACTTTAAGGGGACATGTTAAACGTGGTTTTCAAAGATCTACACATGTCCCAAACAACTGATCCGAAAATGTCCATATATATTGGGAATACCTTTATAAAGTATAGTATTACATGGCTCAATCCCCTTACGGGGACGTGGCTTCTATCCCCAAGGGGAATTAAAAGTTAATTTGCTGGCTTTACAAGCAGGCTCATTATAAAACTGAAATAATACAGGTATGGGACAACCTGCTTGGAATTGTAATTTAGTTTTTCTGCTCTTTTTTTTTCTTTCATTTTCTTATTTTGGCATTTATGTTGGTGAATAATTTTTGGGGAGGCTTCAGAACGGAATTTACAAACCAGGTTCTTCCTGTTTTTGGTTTTATCATTTACAATAGGTTGTCTTGGGAACATTCAACAACATTTGCATGTTTGAGGGGGGGGACCACTGTAAATTGGTTAAAAAAAGGCTATGGTGCAGGGCATGTTCTGGCCTCAATTAAATTTTTAACCATTTTCAATATATAGTGGGTTAGATGAGGGCTGCCATTTTTGGGTTTCACCTCCCATATTACATTTTTAAAAGGGGTTTGTTTCAATTTTACATTAAATGGCCTTCGAACTAAGGGGTGGGGGGGGGGGGGACCAAGTGAAACAACAATATAACAAGGCCAAAAACTTTGGGCACTATTAGGGATGTTCATTTTTGCAAAGCTGTCCTGGTTTTTTCACTGTCTTCCCTTATCTTCCCGGTTTTTCTTGTTGCCCAAGGGTCGGATTTCCTCCTCTTCCATTTTTCATTGGGCTTGACGGAGGCACTACTAAATTTAATTTCTGTTCTGGCCACCTCCCTCCCCGCCCCCCCACCCCGGGTCTCGTATTCACGTGGGGGAGCGGGTGACATTCTTGCCTCCTCGCACTCAGGAATTAAGGGGAGGCGGCCGGGCAAACATTTCTTTTATCACTCTTTTGGCACTAGCTAGTGCCCGGCAAAGATCCACAGGTTGTAAACAACAGCAGCTTGCTGCTAACAATCACAAACAAACCAGGCAGGGCGAATTGTTGCTCAGTTTGCCTAATTTGATTGATTGTCGGTGGTTAAAAAACATAGGGAAAGGAGGGGGGACCCAATTCTGTGCTGCTCTGGTGGCAGTCTCATAGCAAGTACTGGATTCAAATAACTGTAACCAAATAACCTCCAGGCTGTGAGAGGAGATTGGAGGTCATGCTTGGAGATTCCATAGAAGGGGAAACTGTCTAGGGGGGGACTGGGCAATGCAGGGATGTTGCTATGTAAAAAAAAAGCTCTTAACAAAAAATAAGACTGCGGTTGGGAGGATGGGAAACAAATACCACAGTGGGGGGGGGGGGGGTCATGTGGGACTCACAACTGCACGAGGGTGCGGTGAGGAGGCTACTTCTGACTCGTGCGGAGCGAGCATGAACCAGTGATGGGGGGGATGATGTCATCCCCATTCTAGTGTAAAGAAACAAATAAAACACCCAGGCTGGAAAGGAAATTGGAAAAACGCCCTGGAATTTGAAGAGCTGGAAGAAAAAACTTGGAGATTACCATTCGAATATCCAACACTATAAAACTGATGGAAGGTTTTATCATTCCCCTTAAATAGTAGAAGGCAGGCAAGCCATTTCTGGTGGGTTTGGGGGGAAACCCTATTCTAAATTCCTAACATGTCGATAGGATGAGGGGCAGCTATTTTTCATGTGTTCAAATCCCTTATACACTTTCATTGTACATACGTGCATAGAGGGCAGCCATTTTTTTATCAATTTGCCTTTCCCTTGGTATCATTTACATACTCGTAAGGAAACCAGGCAAAGCTATTTTATTGGCAAATCCTTTATAACCATTTTTTTATATCAAGGCTTGTACATACATGCAAAAAACTATAAATTCGGCTTAGGAGGATTTCTCTGGGATTGTTTATTTCAAATATAACTCCACACTGCGTCTGTGGAGAGAAAACCAGTGGCTCCGGTGTATCTCTGTCCAGAGTTAGGGCAAAGCTTTGTATCCTTTTACTAAACGAAAAACCATTTGACCAATGGAAACTGTTACCCAAAATAATTTCTTCGTTCTGGGTTTAAAGGGGTTTTGGTAATACCAGGAAAAAAAGGTCAAGGGTGGGTGTCTTTTACCATTTTAGGGAGGTGGGGGGTGGGGTCGGGGGTGGGGGGGGTGGACCATGGCAGATTAAAAAAAAGTTTGAAAGCCTGGATAGTAAATTAAAATCCCTTTGGTCTTTTTTCCAATTTGTCACCACGGGAAGTGTTTCCTCTGGGTTGATATTTTTCTTTGATTTCCCTTTAGAGCAGGGGGTTCCCATAAAACTCCCAGTCCTCAAAGGCCATGCATTATCAGCTCATGGTTTGCTGGGCTTTCCTTACGCATTGCAACAGGTGGATTTTAAAATCTTTTTTATTCAGTGCATTCTGTGGGAGATTCCCCTAGAAACAATAAACAATAGGGGGGACCTGTTGGTGGGGGCCTTGAGGCGGAACCTTGGGAAGAGTTGGGGTGGGTTGTCGAAGGGGGGGGGGGGGTAACACTGCCCTTAGAGGGTTTTTTTTACCTAGGGCCCCATTCGATAATATGAAAACGTTATTTTTATAATGCAGAAAATCTTGGGCAACCCTGCAGCGTGGGCTGTAAGGGGTTTCTCGCCGTATAAATGCCTGGGGGGATTTTATTAGTTTAAAATAAACTTCCATTAGGCCAACCAACAGTCAGTTTAGTACCAAAAGCATTGGGGGGGCCCGGTGGATCAGTCAAGCAGGATTAAAAGGCAGTTCCTTGAGGCCTAACCAGGTTGTAAGGGTAATGCTCCAATATATATTTTACTGTGTGGTCCTTCCATGTGGACAAGGGAATTTCACCAGTTTCGAGCAAATTTTTTCCTGGGTATTGTTGTTTTGTAATAATAACGTAACTTTTAAATTCTTTGTTTAGCGTCCTTTTATCACTATTTGTTTTCAAAATCCTAAGATGTATCCTTAACTCCTACGGGATTCATTTAGGTATGGAAATATGCTTGGATGTTTTTCCTATATTTGCGCGGCATCGAAATTGGGGCCTCTTACAACTTATTTAAACAATTGTAACCCGACTCTGGTTTTCACATGCTCTTTGCCAAAAAAACTTTGGAGGCAAACTGATTCTACGATTACACAGGGGGATAAAAAGTTCGGGAAAGCCTTCCAGTTCTACTGTGAGGTATTTTTCTACAGGGGTTCTAATTTTTTTACCCCACATTGCAAAGGAATGGGAGGGGGATATTAAGCAATTGCAGTACGTTAGCCTGTGTTCGTGTGCTAAACCTGTTGTTTCATGGATATTTATTTATTAAGGGGGGGTACCTTCTCTTGCAGTCAAAATCTGCCATACAATTTTTCTTTTTTGAAATTGGCATGTTACTTGGTTTCCAAATATAGAATTATTGTATTTTTCGGCCTATAGGATGAACTGGACATTAAGGAATTTAAACTTGGAGGCTTTAGGTGGAAGAAAAATAAGAAATTTAAACATAATAATTTGTTACGGGTTATGCTTAAAACAATCTATACAGAGGCCACAGTCAACAGGTTACACCATTTTAACCTCTGAAGGTTTTTAATTAATTTCCTTAAAGGGACCACAATAAGTCCTTTTGGTCGGCGGGGCCAAAAATGTAGCTGGATTCAGTGGCCTGGTGGGAGGGTGAAAAGGGCAGGGCGGGGGGATTCTGGTGTCTGGATGAACAACCAGAAAATAACCCCTGGCTCTATCTGAAAAGGGGGAGTGAGTGGGGGCATACTTCAAAAAATTCTGGAAAGCTGTTTACCACCTTAGATTTTGCACAATTGGGGGAATAGGTGATTCATTGCATCTACAGTGCTTTTAAAGGGGGGAAGGGGTTCCCTTTCTTTTTACCCCATTGGCCAAAAACCCTTTGCGAATTTGGTTACCCAGGGGAGCTCGAATGGGTTTTATTTGTAAGCTGGGGGGGGACTATTGGAAGTTCTTTATCCCAAAGTCTTTGCCTCTGTGTAAAACCTTTTATTGACTTCTCCAGCGGTAGGAGAAAAAGTAAAAAAAAAAAAAAAACTAAGTTGGTCATTTATGGGTTCCACTATAGGTGACTAAAACTTTATATTGATCGCCTGGATTTCAACTTTTAATTATTCCATACCCAATACAATTTAATGTCATTGGCTTAAGTATTATTAAATGTTTGACAGGGCAGCGTTGTGGGTGCCATTAGTAAAAACCATTCGGCAACCGCTGATTGCAGGTTGATTGATGACCAGCGGGTTTCCCCAGGTTTTACCGGCAGCGGATTAGTGTTCCTGGGGGACCATGTGGGGGGCCATAACAAGGCGGCTTCACTGCTGAAACGAATCATAATGCTAGACGCCAATTAATGTTGAGCCATTGCTGAGGGCTTTACCTAACCTACTTTCCTCTGCAATTTGTAAAATGGACTGCCGGAGGGAGCAAGGGGGGACAGGTGGGTACCATTTCACACTTAACATATGATGCACCATAAAAAACCTTTAGGCCCCTGGTTTTTTTAGAGGGAAACAAAAGTGTGTCTTTTAGTGCGAGTTTCTTTCATGGGGTTTTTAACTTTGTTTAGTGTTTTTGTCTTTTTAAATTAATTCTATCCATGCCTTTTTATCAATGTTTATAAAAGTTTACATAGCCTCATTGGGGTTTTGGAAAATTTCGTTTTTACACATCACCTTTTATTGACTTTTGCAGTGGTCCTATCGCTATTTTTTTCCATTCCAATACATTTGAAGTGTGATTGCAAATGGCTGGGCGGCCTACTATTTATTTGACAAGAAGTTTTTGTTCGAAAAAAAGCTGTTAAGTACTTTGTAAAGAGCTGCAACTTATTCCTGTATAGTATTTTCATTCACTGCTAAAGTTGGATGGGAAGTAATTTTATTCTTCTCGTTCTACAGATTGACACTTAACTGATTTTGCCGCAAATGCCTTAAAATAGGTTAGGGTCCCTTTCTTCAGAACTTTACCGGCCTTGCTACTGCTGAGTTTTCAAAAAATAAGTGTGTTGTTTTTACTCGGCATTACACGTGGCTAGGCGGAGAAATATACCACAATCCACTGATGTGGTACTTACAAATTTCTTCTCTTCTTGGGCCTGGGCCCCACCGAGCTAATATGTAAAATTCAAGTGCATAAGGGAATTGGACTTCGCGATCAAGGATACGTTAATATGTTTATCGCCAAGCCTTAAATTTTATTACTAATAAGACCGGATTTTCGCAGGCGGCTTTGTTCTCTGGCTTTGATGTTCTTGATGAGGATTATGGGTATTGCTTCCATGCCCGCATTCGGGTGTGTTCAAGACAGTGAACAAATGCTTGCTTTTGCAATAAATCCGTTCAATTCTTGTTTATATTATCTTCCATAGCGATAAAGGATGTAGGGATTTGGCATGGTCAGCTCCCATGGGGCTACACGTTCTTCCATCCTGGGCCCTTACATCCCAGCTTTCCTCTTTTAAATTAAAATGGGCCTTTAAATTCCCGGGGACTTTTCCCTCTTCCCTCCAATACCTGCTCTTCTCCCTTTTTGTAGGGCTCCAACAGTGTTAGCTTCGCTCCTTGCACTGCCTGTGGCATGCATAGAAATAGGGGCTGTTTCTAATACCGGCGATAGTGTTCTGATAAAAATCTCTGTGGGGGGGGACCGGGGGGAGGGGGGCCGTTAAAAAAAAAGTTGCGGCATTTGCCTGGTAAGCTCTTCGATTCCCACCAGGCTTTCACGTCATCTGATGTGATAGTGGTGGAACCATTAGGGATGGGAAAGGGATTTTCCTAATGAAGAAAAAGACGGGGACTGTGAAAATAAGTTTTAAATGTTTATTTAAGAACAACTAGGTTTACAAAAAGTTCATTTAAATATTAAGTTCCCAGAGCTATTTATCACCACATATATCAAATGAATGGGGGGAATACACCATTCAAATTGGGCCCAGGTTCATCTTTTTTTTGTTTTTTTGTTTTCCTGTTTTCTTACTCGCAAAAAGCCTTATATCTCTTTTTTTTTTCAGGTGGAAAATGGGCGCTGTTAAGCTCTTGTTATGTTTGGTGGGGAAATTTGTGCTTTATAATAAAAAAAAACATAATCATCAAAAAACAGGCTTCAAATTTATTTTTTTCTTATTTTTAAGGGACTGTTTCATATTGGCATCTTAATATAGCTGTTAATATTAATTCTTGTTAAGGGATTTACTTACCCAGTTGTGTGAATAGCTAACGTGCTCCCCTACCCCTACTGCATTCCCATTAACACGGAACTTGGCTTTGAGGGGGGGATGGGGGGCCTGCATTGCCCTCTTGTCGGTATTTAACAGGCGGGGGTCGGGGATTGTATAAAAGGGGTTAAATGGTATAAAAGTTATGCCTTTTCCTTTTCCTGCATAAAGGTTGCAGGGAAAATAATTATAAAATAAAAAATCTCTGTTCTCCAAATACCTAAGTAATTTCCCGGACTTCAGGATGAAGTAGCTGGGATAACTTCTGTGATTATTAGGGCCTTATTTTGATACGAGGAAAGAGGAGGATGAAGCATCGTGATTTCGGGGCCCATGGAGGCTGGCTTCTTAAAGGGATCTTCTCTTAAGTGCTGTTTAAAATACAGCTCAAGAAAGGGGGGATGGCTTGCTCCCATTATTATCAAGGAAAAGGTTTTGCGTTATGGCCAGACAATTTCTGGCCACAATTTGGGCCAAACAAATAAACGTCTTCCTCACAATAGGCTTTACGCCACCCAAATTTACTATGTGTTTTAGACAGTTTCAGGGGGGTGACACTTCCGCGTCCTCCATCCGACTCAAATTGGGGGCGTGAGAGGGGGGGGAGCCATGCACAGGAATTTCTATATTGGGGCTCAGGTGACGCCAGTGTATTAAAGCGTTTTTGAAATCGCTAATTTGCAAATATCTTGTTACTGGTGTTAGTCTGTTTTACGGGGCAGTGGGAGCCATTTTTTATAAAATGGGTTACCAAAATCTTGATAAACCTCAATTAAAAACCAGTTGTAATCATTTTTGGTAAATTACCAACCCATGTTGCCTTTGGGGGAAATTTCTGTTTTTAAAACTTAGGGTATCCCCATGTTTTTTAAACACACCCCCTCTATAAAATTATGGTAAAAGTTTGGAATATTTTGCCAAACAGAAGGCTTAAACAAATAAATCATCGGGGGACATTTGATGCAATTCTTATGTGTCTATTACCAATAAAAAAATTCGTATATTTGCTATGGAAGTGTATCTGGGCTTTTTTGACCCCATATTTTAAAATACCTCCATTGTCATTAATTTATATTTATCTTTTTTACCAGGAACCAACTCAAGGAAAAATGGGCAATTATTGTGGGCAAAAGCTGTCCCATAGAAGGATAGTGGTGTAGTCTATCAAATTCCATAATAAATTTCACTGTACAGTTATGATTTTTTTATAGCTAACTCTATAAAAAACATTGACCTATAGGATGTAAAGGGGTGTTTTCCCACCATGGCGGGTCTCAAAATATTTCCGGGTTGTTCCACCGTCCCCAGTTTTTTCAGGGGCTTCCTGTTTCAGGGCTTTGGTGGTTGGTTTACAGCAGTCGGGTTTGGGCATATTTCAGGCTCTGTATTCCTAGTGGATGCCTGTTTCTCACAGGGGGGGACCATTTGCATGCAGGAAGGGGTTGTAAACAGTAGTGGGACAAGGAAGGCTTTCAAGGGAGCTTTCCCCAAAGGGGTTAAAGGGGTCTGTTCCCAGTGACCAAAGTTGGAACAGGGCTCCGTTTCACTGATAAACCCCCACAAACTCTGCAGGGGGGAGTTTGGGAGCCTTACCATGATTTAGCCAGGAAAGGAAAATTTTTTGCTGGCCTTTACACCTTTTTGACCTTCTTCCATATATTCCCCCACGATTCGGAGTTCAGGTTTTTGCAAGGTCATAGCTCGGTTTTGGATGTATAGTCAGATGGGGGAATCCAGAATGCGGGGGAGAGCTGGCCAAGTCCCGGCCTTTCAATATCCAATGCACCAAAAACTTCCCCATTAAAATTGGATAATCCTGCAGTAATTCCAATCTATTAAGGTCTTTATTTCCCAACCATAGATGTTTACAAATATAACCAGAGGTACCATGTTGGTAAATGATTTTGCGTTGTAAATCGCTAAGCCTAACCGCGTTTCGGGATACCCACTCCGGGTTTCCTTGAATCACAGCTTACAAAAGCATTTCCTTAAAACCAAACACCACTTATCTAGTTTTAATAAACATTTACGTCATTTAAGTCACTTTAGATCTTGTTTTCCTTGGGGGAGTTTTTCCTTCGTTTCCCTATAATTCAGATACTCATCAGGGTCATTAAACCCCCAACATGCAAACCTTTTCCCAAATCGCATCATAAAACATATAGAAAACTATAAACAGCTAATGAAGCGAAGGGATCGCAATGCCATATGTATTGAACGGCTGGGGACAATAAAAAATTATTTCAAATAAAAATCCATTTGAGCATTTTTGAATATGGGGACCAGTTTAAAAAATTTCATTAAGGTTCATACGTGGCAAATCTAAATCCTGTCCTGACACTGAATATATAATTATAAACTTACTGCTCAAAAATACTTTAGGCTGTGGTTTGGGGACATCATATGTCCCCCCCCCTCATTGGTGGAAAACAAAATACAACATATACAATAAAACATATCTATAAACATAATGGATCGTTTCAAGAAATAAGGGGGTTTTGTCAAAAAAAAAAACCAAACCCCACATTGGGGAAATTTATCCCAGGGGGTAATACTGGGAATTGTGGGTGTAACAACACCTCCCTTTAATTTTATTTAGAATCTAAATAAAATTTACATCAAATACATTTCTTTTATTTCTTACCCTTAGGATCAGTGTATCGAAAATCATAATTCCCCAGTCATTGCCTCCCGTTAATCTTACTTTTTTTCCTTTTTCCCAAGTTACTCCCCCTCGTAGTGTTTTTGATTCACCTTTTCTCAATTAATGCACAAATAAGTGGATAATTTTGCTGTCACAGGAACCCAGGAAAGTATCTCAACAAAATGGCGAAATAAATTCGACACTGATTGGAATTATGTTGTTTGTTTGCGGAATCCCTGTTTTAGGATGTTCTGGATATTCCTCTGTTTTTAATTTCCTAAATTGTTAACTTTAATATAGTTCATTTTGTTACCCTTCTCGGGGGCACAAATTAATTATTAATATTATTGAACATTGATCTGTTTCAACAACTTAGGCATATTTACGGGGGTTTAAATTTAAATTATCTTGTCACATCCACTGTTGGCTATAAAAATTATGGAACTTTTTCTATTCCTATCTACAGGAAGGGTTACAGCCGATTATTTTTTTTTTTATCGCATGGAAAATTAAAACTTTGCTTTGCTCTTGAATAAGCAAGGTGTTTGTCTTGTCGCTTTCCAATAACATGGCTTGGAGAAATTTCATTTGCTAATGTGGGACTCCCTTTCTTGTAACATTTACATTTATTTTACCATTATATTTCAACCATACTCCATTAATATAGGATCTTGCCTCAAAATATCAAAAGGGGGATCCTAAAAGAATGGGATTTTCTTTATTAATTTTCCTTACAATACTTTTAATTCACACTAATTTATTTGCGTGAGGGGGAGATTTTAACTAGTTGGGACAGATCATTCTAATTTGCATATACTTATAGGCTATTAGGGGGTGGTTTGGATGGGGGGCCCCCAAATGGGAGGCAACTCGGGCATTTTCTCCCCACCATTAAGCCAATTTTTACATTTATGGGCAAATTAGGTGGGGGGTTGATTTTTGCCATATGTTGTTTTATAGTCCCAATAATTCTCTGGGGATGGCACTTTCCTGTGGTTCTGGCGCGCTCATCGACGGATACCCTCCTGATGGGTTGATGGGGATTCCCGCGGGGGGATGGTGGCGGGTCTCCTATCCCAGGGGTTTGTGGAATTTATAATTAAATAAATAAGAATGGATTTGTAAAATCTTCAAATTTACGTTTTGAGTACCAGAATTCCCACCATAAAAATTTCCTTTTTTTGCGAATTTAGAGTTGGTGGGGGGATTTCAATTGATCGGGTAAGAGTTTTGGGATTATTAGGGTGGTGGGGTGGGTACTTATTTAGAAAAAAACCCAAATAGCGTTAGGTTACTCTTTCCTAAACAGGGAAATATAGTATTAAACACCCTTTGGGCAATCCCGATTTGCGGGCGGACTTTACTTACCTGGAGGAACAGGTACCATTAAAGCAAGAAAGAGGCTTGTTCCATTGGGGGTGGGGGGGGGGGACATGTTACTGTTATGAAAAAGAGGAAAAAAAGAATTATGGATGAACAGATTTATTAGCAAGGGGTTTTTCCTTGGTGGGAACTTGTTAAAAAATATCAAAAAGCTTTTTGAGAAAAGTAAAAAATGATCTTTAACAATATTTTTATTATTAATAGAGGAATAAAAATTAGGGGTAGAATTTTAAAAAAAAAATCAAACTAGGGTATTCTCCAACGTAATTATAGTGATAATTTTTTAAGGAAATTAACAGAAAAAATCTATCTTTTAGGGGGAACTTTTGGCGATTTTTTTCGGAGGGGGCGGCAAGATCTTTATTGAAGGAGGTTATGTTTGTAACGGAGTATTAAAATGTGTTCCATAGGGAAAAGGGGCGCGAGTTCTACCATTAGCAAAACGGGGGGGAAATTTCTCCTAGCAAGTTTTGTTGGTAGCGGGATCAAGGAAAATCTTGGCTTCCACAAGCCCAACAGTTAGTTTTCCATGCGGTAAAAAAAAAAAAATTCGCTTGTTAAACAACCTCTTGTAGATTTGTATATTAGTAAAGGTCTGGGGGGTATTTTAGCAACAGTGCATGGGACATAAAAGAATATAAAATCAAAAAATCGTATATGCTTTTTTGTGGGAAAAAACCAGATCATGGTCATTATATTTTGTAGCACAATGAGGTGTAAACAAAATGTATCATAGGGAAGTACCAATTAGGGAATAAAAATTTAAAAACTGGTTAATCGGAATCAATTCAACAGGGGTATTCGCAAAAAAACAAAACAAACGTATTCCCATCCACAGTTGGGTAGTTCGCCATTTTTGGTTGGTGAGAATTTTACGTTCTGGTTCTGTAGGGAACCTAGCATTTTTTTGCACATTTTTTTCTGGGGCCATTTTATTTGAGGAAGCGTGAATCACAATACCGCCACTAAAGGTCTTGGACGGTATAATATTGGGAAAGGGAAAGTTTTAAGGAAATTTCAAGGGAGGGGCATTTAACTGGGATTATGATTGGTGCGGGATTACACGGTATTCCTTTTAAGGGGTTTGAATATAAAGAAATGATTTGATGTTATATTTAACTTTTGTTTCTACTCAATACTATTTTAAAGGAAGGGTAGTTGCTTTCAACAAACATCCAGGTTCTCATTGGAGGGTATTCATCCATTGGTGTTTTTTGGACAACCCTTATTTTTTTCTGGAACTTCATTGATAGTTTTATATGTTATTGTATACGTTGTATTGTTCACCATTCTAACCATACGTGGGTCTAAAACCTCATAGGGCCTAATATTTTTGGGGTTGCAACGTAGGTTTTAATTATTTATCTGTGCTGACAAGATAGTTTTTGCCCACGGTTGAGGGGGGGGACTTAATTGAATTTTTTAATGGTCCCATTTCAGGAAATGCTCAGTAGGTTGTAAAATAATTTTTGTTCCCAACGTTTCAAATAATTATTATTGCAATGCGAAATTTCTTTAAAGCTACATTATAAGCTGTTTCATAGTTATAATGGATTTTGTGCGGGGGATTTGGGGAATGTTTGCATGGTTGGGGGTTAAATTGGGACCCTTGGACTATTCTGTAATTCTGGATACCAAAAGGGGATCACTTCCAAGAAACAATCCCTTGTGGGGACTTAATGGGACGTAATTGGTTTTAAAAAAAACTAGTATTAAGTGTGATTTGTTTTTAAGGCCAGGTGGTAAAAGCTTGTTGATTCCAAGGACCAGAGGAGTGGTCGGGAAAACGCGGTTTTAGCGTACGGTAGGCAGTTTTACAACGCCAAAATCTTTTTACACTGTCCTGTTTTGTAATATTCCTATGTGAATAAAGACGTATTGGAAATTTACTGCTGGATTTATTTTTCCTATTTATCATGGGGAGATTTGTGCCTACAATGGGATCACGGCAACGGCTTTTGCTGGAATAGCATTGGAGAGCAGAAAGAGAAGTTAGTTGGTATTAATAACTAGGGGTATAGCTTGTTTGGCCCACACAAGGAGGGCTATAAGCAAAAAATCAGGGGACAACTTCTGATATTTTGGTAAATAGGTCTTTTAATTTACCTTTTTTGCCCGATATGGTTTATACTAAGGCTAATTAAATGTGGTTCTGATAGGAAAACCTCTTTAAGTCTGGTACAAAATCTATTTGGTGGAGGTACTTTAATTCTTTATCATACTAGTATTTCAAGTTCAAAGAGTATTACTTTTCCATGTTGCTACCTGAAGTAAATCGTTTGTGGTAGGGGAACTGCCAAATATAGCACCCTTTCTTCCTCCCCTTTCAGTGGAAACTTCCTCTGTGCCTGCATGGTAGGATAAAATGGGTCTATAAACCAAAACTAACTATTTGGTCTAGCATTGTAACACTGAATGTGGGCCATACCAAGAACACTACTAACAGTTATAAAAAGGGCTTTACAAAATGTATTTTTTCCAGTTTGATTCAATAGTAAAAATTTATCCCCACTTCTGTTATAAATGGAACCCTACATAAACCCAAAAAAATGCCTAAATTTTTAATATTCCCCAATATCTTCTCCTTCATATTTCCTCCATTCTATTTGATTCTATTTTGTCCAATATTGCCAAAAAAAAAAACCAGGGGATTATCATTTAATTACGATTTTGTGTGTATCTCAGGATTCTTCAGCCATTGCCACTCCTCCTCACGATCAAAAAAAAAGGCATTTCCTGCTGTAGGGCGGGGATCAAACTTGGCTGCAACAAAGGGTGGGCCCTCCCCCCCCCTAATCGCCCTGGTCTTCCATGTAGCCCTCACCCCAATATTATACTACCCCAGCCAAAAAAAAAATGAAACAGCGAACAGTAGGAGATTAAAAGGGGGTCTTTCCGGTTTTTTCATGTTAGGATTTCTGTAAAAAACTGTTTTCCATGGAACATGTAGAAATTCCTGCAGGGGGAACTGACAGGAGGGAGGTGAACCAAGATTTATTTACTGCTTTCTTTTTACTTTTATTATTCTGTTTTTCTAGGGTTTAGTGGCTCTTTAAATATAGTTTTAGTCTGGACCTGTAATCACAAATGGAAAAAATTCAGTTTTGAGATAAAATAGTACATTTTTTTTTCTTTGGTAGCCAACAGGTTTGTGGTACCGTTGGGGGACTGGGATTACACACATATTCCATTTATTCCCATTGCATGTGTCATTGATTCTGCTGATTAAATATTAATATTAAAATCACACTCAAGACGATCACAATGGTTGGGTTTTGTTGGGATCCAGTCCTGGAAAAAGGCACAAGGGAGGTAGATATTACTCGGATGTACATTAACATTTCTTCCTCCTGTCTCGTTTTTGTTTTTTTGTAAATCAGAAAGGAAACGGGGGGGGGACAAAAAGAAAAGCCATTACCAAAAATCGATTCGTATTATTTTTCGGTGGGTTTTTAGGATTCTAAAAATCTGTTTTTTCCATGCGCATAAGAACATTTATACGGCTGATTTTTGGGGCGGATTTTTCATTCCGTATTGCGCGCCGTTTACTTGCGCGGGGCAAATACGGCTGAAAAAAAAATTTCCGTCCCCTTGTCACATTACGGTATATCCCTCCAGTTCTCAAGAGGTGTCAACTTATGGAATTTCCGGGTCCTTCTCCTCTCCCCGCTTGCCCGTATCTTCTGCGGGGCGGGGGTAGGGAAGGAGGTGGGATCGGGGTACTACCACTAGTCTCTTTCTAGTGGGGGGGGGTGGGGAGTGACCATTTTGCACATTCTATCCGGCGGGATACGCTTGGGGGGGGATTGGCCGCGTGATATTAATGGAATGGGGGTCTATGGGGGCGGCGAAGCTTATTGCCGCCCCGTTTACAAACGCCGTAATTGTCGGGGCGAAATCCGGTTTTCCCGCATTACGGCGTTGGTAATCAAGCTGGTGTGAAACATAAAGGCCTGAGAGAAAAAAAAAATTAGTTTACAGAGGTCGTTTTTCTTTTCTGCCTGTATTTTTTCTGGCCCACGGCGGTTTTTAGGAACAATTTTTGGAGTTGGGCCTCGGCACGGCCAAATAAAAAAACAAGGAAAAACCGACCCCGCTGGTTTTTTTGGCAATTACAAGTGACAAACACCCTATCGGTTTGTGCTTCTGAAAAAATATACAACCAAACGGGTTCCAACTTTTCCGATGTTTTTTCGTCTGGGAGCTATGTGGGATCTAAAACCTAGCACTGGTGTTTCTTTGGTATACTTGTAATTTATGCTTATTTGAAGATACAGATTGCTGTAATTTATTTAACCAAAAAAAAAAAAACTCTTTCTTTTTTAAAATTTAATTATTTCAACCCAACATATTTGATACTATTTTAAATTTATTTGTTTTTTTTTTTTCATAGGGGGCAAAAAACACTATCAAGGAAGGCGCTTGGGTAAATATTTATGGGGCTAATCATATTCATTACATAAGTTACAGGGATCATTGTTGAAATGTTTAATGTTTATTTTTTTATTCTACAGTTATACTTTAGATTTCAAGGGCTCTTGTTATTGGACAGTATTTTGTGATTTAATAAAACCAACCAAAATACTCACCCTTTATTTTCTTCCACAGCTTTATAATTTATAAAAAAAAAAATAACATATTGGGGCTCCTTTACCTTATGGCATAATAACAAAGGGGAAAAACTGCTTTAACACCAGGGGCTTTTACAGTTTTATTTTTATTTTATTCATTTTTTATAGCGCCGTTAGGATCTTTCACATGCGCTGTACAGAGATTATTGATATCATTCACATTGGGATCCTTTTTCCCAATTGAGCGGGGCTCGCAGATCTATAATTCCAGATTTACCTATTCAGTATCGGGTTTCTGGGAGTCTGGGGGAAAACCAAGAGTACCTGTAGGGAAACCACTCAAAAACATAAACCACAGGGAGAAAACATTAAGAACTCCTTTGCAAATTGATTTGCTGGGTTGCGATTTGGGGGGGGGGAACCCCAGCAACACCAGTTGCTGCAAGGCAGGGGGTTGGCAATATGTGGCAGTACGGGGGGCAGTTAATCCTGGCTTCAGGGGCGCACCTAAACATTAAGGGGGCGCCCCTCTTTGATATGTATTAGATTTTAGGAAAGTTAGTAATGGGTTTGGGGGGGCCCCACATTTGATTTGGGTTGTATTTGGGGGACCTGAAATCACAGGTTCTTATTTTTATAGATTGGGGAACTGATCTGCCAAGGCCCCTGGCATGCATGGATTTTACCCAATAATTGGACAGACCATGTTTTTTCGACTTTTCCTGTCGCTAGTTAGCTTGGTTCAAATTGCTTTTTTTGGTTTTAAACCGGTCTTATGTTTATATAGCTCCATTTTCTGGGTGTGTTCCCCTATCTCCCACCCATTTATTTTTTATTCAGATTATCTTATTAATCAACATATAAATACATACAATAAGGGGAATTCGTTTAAAGTATTCAGGGGGGGGGGTCAACCCATTTTTCTTTACAATTCTTGCCCCTGTTTCGTTGGTGTCCATTTAGGTTTACATGGAAAACAATTTAACAGTCAATTACTTCTGGGCTGGGCCATGCTTTTGTGGGGGGAACCGGTTGTGCTAACTATTTACACCACAAACATACGTTTTGTAAATATAGGGCCATTAGCTTTCCCAATTTTCAGAACTACAATTTTTAATCCCATAAGTTTCTCTTTTTGGGGCATTGGTCTACTTTTTATCCGTTGAGATAATTTTTACACGTAGGGACCCTTTCAAAAAACAGGGGGGCAAAAAAAAAAACGGAATGAGGTCTTATATATTAATGCTTGTTGTCCAAACTATCATTCTAATACACCTTCAAATATGTGAAAACCACAAAAAAAAATACACTGTAATAATATTTTTGATTTATAAATATTTTGGCATGGCCCTTTTCTGTTCCTTTAACTGATAAAAATTTGCCTGGTCACCCACCAGGGGACCATGGGGCAAAAAATCCCTGCTGCAACAAATAGAAGCTGGGGAAACTTGGAAATAGGCCAAGAGTGTTGTACAAATTCCCACTCAATTCCCATTGGTTGGGAAACTTTTGAAATGAAAATGCAAGGAGAATTTTAGGTGGCGTGCCGCGAGTAGGCGTTCAAACTATTTTGATGGGGGACACGCCCATTCTTTTCCGGTATGCCCTCGGCCCCCCTTCAAAAAAGCCACCCCACCCACTCCACCTCAAACTGCCATAAAACGGGGCTTTGAAGGATAAGCCGGTTTAGTAATGGCCCTTTAATAGGTCAGGTAGTAACCCCCCCATAAAGCAGCGTAAGTGCCCTTAACAGGCAGGTAGATGGCGGCCCTTTTGTAGCCAAGTAAGATGCCCCCTCACTGTAGCAGGTAGGTTGCACACCTTTGTTTTTGCCAGCTTGTGCCCCCTCGGTTTGCGAGCTTGGGTGCCCCCATCTGTTTTGCCAGCTAGAGCCCCCTCATGGTTGCCCAGCCTTAGTTTTGCCCCCTCTGTTCGCAGCTAAGTGCCCCCTCTTTTTGGGCCAAGGTAAGATGCCCCCTCTGTTAGGGCCCAGGTGCAGGATTGCCCCTCTGGTTTTTAGCCAGGTGAGTTTTTCCCCCATTGTTTTGGGCCAGGGTAAAGGGGGCCCCATTGTTTTGTACAGGGTAGTGGCCCCCCTTCTGGGTTGCCAAGGTAGTTGGGCACCCCTCTGGTTGACTGGTAGGGATTGGCCCCTCTGTTGCCAGGGTAGGTGCCCACCATATGGTGTTGCCAGGTAGTGCCCCCACTGTTGCCAAGGTAGTTGGGCCCCTCTATGTTGGCCCAAGTGTACGTGCCCCTAAGTTTGCAAGGTAGTTGGTGGTTTCCCCTACTGTTGATTAGGTTAGTGCCCCCTCTGTTGGGTGCTATGGTAGTGCCCACATTGTTGGCCCAGGTAAGTGAATGCCTATCTCTCGTTGCCAGGTAGGTGATGTCCCCTCTGTTGCCAGGGTAAGTTTTGGCCAGCATTCGTTTTGCCCAAGGTAAGTGCCTCTTCTGGTTTTTTGCCAGGTAGATTGGTCCCATCTTGTTTGACCCAGGTAGATGTTTCCCCTCTGTTTGCTAGGGTAGAGGAGCCCCCCCCTCTGTTTGGAAGGTAGATGTCCCCTCTGTTGGCCAGGTAGTTGGGGGCACCCTCTGTTTTTGCCAGGTAGTTGGGCCCCTCTGTTGCCAAGGGAAAGAGCCCCCCATTGTTGCCAGGGTAGATTTTGCCCCCTTCTGTTTTTGCCAATTGAAGAAGGCCCCCAGTGTTGCCAGGTAAGAGCCCCCCCATTTGCTTTTTGCAAGGCAGAGGCACCCCCTTCCCACTTTAGCTATTAAAAATAACCAATATTAACAAAAATCTCCACTTCACCTCCACCCAGGCTCCTGCTGGTCAACCGGGGGCCGCTCCGGGACGATATCTTCCTCACGGCGGCGCAAGGGGAAGTGAAGAAGCAGCCGCGCGGTATCACCTCCCCTGCAGCGCGCGTTCAATTCCCCCTTCAGCGCCGCTGACTTGTTTATGTGCGGCGCCAACATACCGGCGCGGAAATTACAGGGAGGGGGGACGGGAGGGGGGAAGCGATCCCTCTTGCTCACTCCCTGCTCAGCGAGGGGGACTACGGGAGGGTGAAGCGGGGCGCTGCCGGCCGCTTCACCGCCTGTAGGAGCGGGGGCCCGGCTGCGCATGGGAGGGGTAGGGGAAGATAAGCGAGTCTTACTTTTCCGGCGCCCGCGGCCATTTAAAGGGTGGGCTTGCTGCGGCGGGCGGGAGGAAATTGGCCAAAAACCTCCCCCGCGGTGGGCGGGTGGGGGGGGGGAAACACCCAAAAAATAAGGCGGGGTGGTCCCCCCCGCCCAAAAATAATCGGGGAGAAAGTCTGGGATGTATGGCTCATTCATGGGTCCCCAAAAAATTTGAAATGCATGTAAAATCAAATCTCCTTGTATTAGAAAAAGGTTTGTGTGTCTGGTCTTAACAATTTTCTGTCTATTGTTCTTTATTCTTATGTACATTGGGCGGCTTTCTCATTGATATTTTCCAACAGGGCTTGCGTTTTCATGGTGGGCGGACTTTTTTGCAGCCCAGGATAAATTGGGGTTTATAAAAAATAGAAGTTTTACTAAGGAAATATGCAACAAAAAGTTGGGGAAGAAAGGCTGATGATAAATAATGAAAGGAGCTTAAAGGAATCAGGGTAATTTCTTATTATTCCCCATAATAACTATCAGGTTTTATCTTTCTTTGTTAACTAAATAAGGGGTCAAAACTTCAGTAAAAAAGTTGTGGGGGCAAAAGCCTTAAAATTTAATGGGGGATATTTTCCCTTTTTACTCTTTTGGGCTGGTTTTATTTCTGTATTAAAATAGGATATGCCTATTGATTAAGTGCTCTTATGTTTGGTCAGGTCCTTATCTCTTTGGAATCCGCCCCCACCTTTCTTCTGAGGAAGTGGAATGGGCCTCTAAAGGTCTTGGGACCAAGAATTGTGTTGCGCTTAACTCATTTACGCTCAAAATTCTGTTTCTATGGGGGGAGTTTCGAGTACTAAGGGCCAACAAGTTGGTGCGTTCGGTCACCTCTCAGGACAGTACCACCCTATCAGGAACTTTGATGTGTATCATTTTTAAAAGGCCTTTGCGATATGGGCCTTTCTTAAAGTGGCGGAGATGGGGGATCAACTCTTTAAAAAGTTGTTTATATGGGGACAATAGGGACATGTTATGGGGTTATCCAGGGGAAGGCCCCATTCGTTCCTTTTCAAACTCTTCCAGGGGGCCTCAAGGGTCCAAACAACAGATCTTGTTTTGTTCAGGGGACCTTGTCATAATGTTCTGGCACCAAATGATTATCAAGTGCAATACTAATAAGGGAAAATCCTGAAAAACGTGGGGGTACCTGTCTCATTGGCCTTTGAGGGGGGGGGTGGGGGACCTAAGGGGAGTAGAGACGGACAATGATTCCAGGAGATAGAATCAGGTTTATTGGTTGTGGAGTCTGGAGAGGAAGAAAGATTAAAGGGGGGAAGGTTGGAAAAATTTGGTGCCTTATACTTTTTCCAGTAAAGTTTATAGGAATTGTGGGGAAACAGGGCCGTGTGCCATTTGATTGTAAATAAAATAAAAAAAGGGCAGTTTGCACATGCTTTCTTGTTTAAACCAGCTTACTTGCCTCTTTCGAAGACCCCCTTCCTATAACCTGTCACTTTTAGGGGGAAACTAAAGCCTTCTGGCTTTTATCCCTTATAGGATGAAAGGGGCTCTCCGGGTGGGGACCCCCCCCCCCTTTTCCTCCAACCCTATTAGGCACAATTTATTAGGGACCCAAGGTCTGTTGGTCACTTTAATAACTGGGAAACAAATATAATGAGTATTGAACAAAATAAACCACCAAGGGGAATTTATTTAACCCCCATTACAGGTTTTATTAAACTTCCCCAGGCCCTGTCTTTTAAGGAAAAATAGGTGGGGATTTTTCAAGAATTGGGAGGTTTCTTTATTTCTGGGAGGTGCCTTGCAATACAATAACGAAATATGCACGGCTCAGCTTTCCTCCTTTATGGTCCTTGTTGCTTTTGTCTTGTTTTTTGTTTTTTATTTTCTTTGTCCCTGTAAATATTTGAATAAAGAATTGGGAATTCTAGTGGGCGTTACAGGGGTATTATCATCTGGGATTTTCTGCAATAAGGGGCACAAGGAAACATCCTCCCTGAGGCCACTGTGAATAGAGAGGGGGGGCCATGGCCAAAACGGGTGGGGAACGGATTTCTATCAGGACCAATTTATGGGAAACCATAGGAGGGGGGGGGGGTAACATATGCTATATATGTTTCACAAAACTCAACGGGGGCATTCCCCCCTTTAATAAATTGGGATCCTTTGGGGTTCTCTTAGAAAGAGGAGGGAGAAGCAAATTTACAGGGGGCATAAGGAATTGGTGGGGATTTATGATTGGGTGGGGACCATTATGCGTGGTCATGTATGACTGTTTTCCATAAATTAACATTGCAATAATTTTTATGAACAAACGGGTCAAGGAAAAACGTTTGTTAAGTGATCCCAAATGGAGTAGTTAGGAATGGGATTAACAAAAATTGTTTTCAGATCCCAGTAATTACATAGAACTGCGTTTCAATGAGCTGTTTGGTGTTTTGTTGCTTTTCCATCTTTGTTTCAGGGAGGGGGGTGACCAGTTTAGTTAACTAAGGTCCAGTTATACACATTTTCTCAATATTGTCTTGTCTTAGTTATCCAAAAAAATATGGGGGGCATTTTATTGTTTATTAGTAACAAAAAAACATTTAAAGGCAAGGGGTTTCCTTCCAAACTTTCCAAAGCAAACCTGTTGTTATTTAGCTTTTTCTATGAAATAATATCTATAATAACTGTTGAAGCACTATTTACAAATAAAGGGACTCGCAGAAAAAAAATGGGGGGACATTATTCAACTTAACAATTAATAGGCAGGATTAAAAAATCCAACTCGTTAGTAGGAAAGCACATTAAAAAAAGCCCCAGGTGGCAAGGAGGTGCAAAGCCTTTTATTGTTGAATTATCACAAATCAATAATTGCCTCCTCATCAAAATTTATCCACAAAGATAGGGGACAATTTGCTTAGTCAACACCATAATACATGCAAAGGGTGGATAAGCTCGTATGTTCCACACTTCCAGGATGCAGATGGGGAGGGGAACCCACAGTACCATAATTTGTTGTGTTTGCAGGTTTCATCAAATTGGCCAATAACTTACTGATAAAACCAAAAACCTCACACTTCACACATCTTTCCTGGTTTCATGAGGGGGGTGGAGTGTTTGTTTAACCGAAGGGCCAGGGATGTCAATCACAGTATGGGGGGGGGGCACAACGTAAAGTAAGTTCCTGTCAGTAATTCAACTTCTCTTTTTAAGGGATTTCCATTGGTTTTTTTACTAATTAAAAATTTGTGTCAACAATAAAACAATAATCATTAACCCATTTTTTTTATCACAAGTAGGCTCAGGTCTCACCCTGTTCACCATCCTCGCTCTATATTTTTTAGGCAGGCATCAACCCATTGACAGGTTTCCTTTTAAGTACAAAAAAATCTTTATACAGCAACATCGAACAAAATCTAAAAAAAAATTATTTCTGGAATAAAAAAAAATATTCAAAAACTCGAGGAAAAAAAATAAGCCTATTCCTCTGAGGGTTACAGGTTGTTTTTATTTCTGAAACCAGTTACATATTTAGAAAAGTCATATGCGGAAACAAACATTTGCTTTGGTGTAATGAATGTTATTCTTCATCCAGCCAGTGTATGATTGGGTCTGTTTTTTTACACCATGTTCTCTGAAGAGGAATTGAAGGCTGCAAACTAAAGAAACATTCCATTTAAAACATATTTCCGCTGCAAATTCCCATCATATTTCTAAAATTCTTCTTAAGATTGAGGTTTACGAATTTTTTTTCCAGGTAACGTTAACCTCTTTGCATCCACATTCTGATGCTGTGTTTATTAACAGCTGAACTTCTAAGGTTAGGATCTTTTTCTTATCTGAGATTCCGTCGTTGTTGATGGGGGGGGAAATAGCAGTGTATGCAGTGCTGCTTTTCCCGACAAAATAATGGGCAACAACCCAGAACCCAACTGACCACTTTATAAGTGAGGCATTGGTGATATCCATCATACAATGGATCTGGAACAGAAGCCTCCATGCATGTGTAAACATAGCCTTAGGCCAAACAGAGCAGTGCACAAATTGTCAGCACGCAGTTTTTCACAAGTTGGCAAACGTTTTGAAATGCTCCTTGGCAGTCATGAAAAAAAATAGTTCACTCTCTTTTCAATGCTATGGTTTTACATATCCGGTCATGGTAACAAAATATATGGTCCTTAGAAGGGCTTAAAATTGCGTAAATACATGCTTCAGATGAACAGGAACACATGACAGATTACACCATGTCATTATTCAATTAATAAAGAGTAGGCCAAAATGCAGAAGCAATGTGTGGAAAATTGCGTAGATCCTTACTGCTTCCATAGGAATTAAAAAGGTAATTAGCAGCAGGGTGCTGCTAACTAAATGCCTTTGGTCATCAGAAATTGTGACAACATCTGTAAAAGCAGAAGTTTTGGCAATTTGCTGGCCTGGAGAATTCAGGCGTGTGTCAACTCAGTGCCAACAAGGAAAGGCATTAGCAATGATCTTAGAGAAGCATTTGTTACTGTCCATCAATTTAAGAAGCTTTATAAGGCAAATTTCAAGTACTTTAAAATCCATCGTTCTAAAATGAGAGAGATTATTTGCCAGTCAAAAACATTCAAAGCAGTTGATAATCTTCCCGTAAGTGGACATCCCTGCAAATTCGACCCTAAATCGTACAATACAATGATCAGAGAAATTGCAAAAACCTACAAGGTTCTACCGGCCTAAGCATGCTCAATGTTCAAGTTCATATATCAGAAGAATTGTCTTTGGCCATAATGCACACGACCACATTTGGCAAAGACCAAACACAGTAAATCAGCACAAACACCTAATACATACTGTCAAGCACAGTGGTGGAGGTATGATGATTTGGACTCGTTTTGCAGCCAGTGGACCACTGACACTTTGCACTGAACCATGAACTCCCCAGTTAATCAAAGTATTCTGAAGCCATCTATCCAAAAGCTAAGGCTTGGCCAAAACTAGGTCATGCATCCGGACATATCAGCAAATCGACAATGAAATGGCTGGTAAAGAAAATGATTATGGTGTTGTAATGGCTCCGTTAAATTCCAGACCTTAAAGGGGTGTTCCAAGAGTTGTAAAAGCTTGTTTGTTTGTCGGGGAATGACTAAAAATAGAAGGAAAAATTTATGCTTGCCTCCCAGATGCTCCCGTTCACCTGCGGCACTTGTAATAGAAGTGAACCGTCGTCATGCATGTGACTTTGTGACCTGTGATTTATCTGTACCGGTCACATGTACGATCAAGAGTTCATTGCTACTACCGGGATGAACTGGACGAGTGCTGTGGCTGAATGGGAGCATCTAGGAGGTAAGTATGAACCCTTCCTTCTATTTTTAATCATGCCCTGACAAACAAACAAACTTTTACAACTCTCAGAACATGCCTTTAACCCAATAATGTGGAGGGGCCTAAAAGAAGTTGCCTCACTATGCTGTGTTACATAGCTACAGTACTATAGTACCACACACTTCCTGGTTAGGCAGTGGGTGGTACTATAGCCGTGATTGGAATATTGGCTCTGCTATTCCCAGTTGAGCCTGTTACATACACATGACTGCTGGAGGTTTGTAAACTGTAGTGTACTAGGCTACAGAGTTCTAAAGGGTTAAAGTTTGTCAGTATGTAATGTAAAAGAGCTCTGGTCTTTCAAGATGAGATACAAAGGCAGTGATGTTACCATCCTGACCATTGCTTCAGCCTGTAAGGGCAGAGAGAGCAGGTAAGGTTGTTAATGACTAGGGATATTTGTCTGCAAAAGTAGGAAATAAGATCTGCTCCTAACTCTAAGAAACAAAATCAGAAAAGCAATGTCTTTGATTATAATCTTTATTTTCCTTTGCCTACATGTTCACTTCCTGGTTAGGCTGTGGATGGTTCTAAAGCAGTGATTGGCATATCAGCTATGCTATTACTAGCTATTCCTGTTAGTGACATAACTGGAAGTTTATAAACTGTAGTGCACAATCCTACAGAGCTCTGAAGTTTAAAACTTATCATTAACTTGGATAAACAAGCTCCAGTGCTAGAGATAAGACTCAGCAGGGAGTGAGTCAGTGTGGTCAGAAGGCAGCTTGGAGCAGCGAGAGAGGAGAGAGAGCAGACAGAGGTGGTCAGTAACCAAAAGAAACTCAAGAAGCAAAATCAAAATGGCAATGTATTTGGTAATAGGCTTCATTTACCTTTCCCTACATGTTAAAAGCTAATCATCTTTGGTTTCTTATAACTCATTCAGTACTGTTCAAACAGCTGTTGTTTATACTCTGGCTACACTTACTTCATTTGATCACCTTACACGTGAATTTTTTTAATGAAAAATTGTTAATAAAAATTTTAAATTAAAAAAAAAAAAAAAAAATTAGCATGTATCCTAAAATGGTACCAATAAAAAGTACACTTCAGCCCACAAAAAAAAAAAAAAGCTAATCATCGTGGTGAGGAAACCTTTTTAAAGCTAATCAATGAAATGAGAATACCCCTTTCAAACCTTGTTGTTCTTAAACTAATGTCCACAAATTGAATGTCGTAAAGAAGAGCGAGCCACAATTCCCCCAAAGTGCTGTGAAAGACTAATTAAGACATGCAGAAAATGAAATCCTTCCAGTTATTAATGCTAAAGGTGGTTGCACACACTATATATTCATGGGGTGTACTTAGTTTCTAATTTATGGCTTTTCTATTTTGGCTTTATTTTTGTAAAACACGAATAATAATACAGTGGAATATGCTGGGTTTTTTTTGTTCATATGAGGTTGCAGTTAACGTTTTTAAGACCTTGTTAGTACCAGTGGTTTGTTTTCATGTACTGGCACACCACACCTTAGAAGTCATAGAGTGTTTACTTTCTTTTTATCATGACTGTATGTCTGCACTTTTTAGGCTTATAAAACTTTTTTTTTTTTTATAAAATGTTTTATTAGGAAAAAAAACACATCGACTTGAGTATTCCAATACTTTGCTGATTTAAAGGGGTTTTACCAAGAAGTGATTTCGGTAGCTATCAGGCTGAACTTGAGCCTTGAAAAGATGGGTGTTGTGTTTCTGTGTTTAAAAAACAAGTGCTTCCTCTGTGATGTCATAGCACCACCTCCCATGCACGCTCCCGAGGCTCAGTCTCTCTAGTTAAGCAATCATTGTTTTGCTTAATCACAGAGAATAACTATTGTGCACAAGTTAATGTGTTTTGTTTTCTCCCACTTATCTGCTCAGGAGAGAAGATTAGCTCCAGGCAGGCAGGTTTTTTTCATTCCTTCACAAACTGCTGGACTCGGGGATGAAGAAGGGCTGAGCAGTGAGACAAGGGAGCATCTCCATTTTTACTCAGATAATTATACTACAACCAGTGGATTCTCTATACAGGACACACAGGAATATTTTTTCCCAGTCCCTTAAAAGCTGCAGGGAGGAAGAAGGGCTGAGCAGGGACGGTCTGCAATCTTTACGCTGATAATTACAGTACAACATTCTCTATACAGGACTTTTTTTCCCGAGACAAAGCTCGTTCATGTTTCCTGCCATCAGATAAGAAGTTCAAACCACACAAGTGCGGCAGAGCAGCTCCTGTCAGCTTCTGGTCGTGTCTAAACTAAGGGCATGTAATTAATGCTGTAGCTCTCACAGGCTTCACTTTTTTTAATGACATATATTTAGAAAAGTGATTAAATACGCGTTTTGGAGACTCCCACGTCAACATTAAATCGTAGCAAAACCCCTTTAAGATATAATTCTGACAGAATTGAGCCAAAGTTTTCCTAGAATACAGCTGCCAGGTGTGACCTTACTCTAAACTGGAGCTACCCCTCTGATATCACTGAAGAAACCTTGGTGTTGCTAGTATTTGTGGTTTGCTGAATGATTAAAAACTCCGAAAGACGATCCCTTTTACGGAGAAGCCACTGAGGGTTCTATGTGATCTGGTTCAAAATACCCTGGCCAGCTGAATCCTTGTATGATCTGATCGTTTCCTACATCAGCTGTGGGTACATAAGACCATCCAAGTTATGCACTCACAGCTTTAGTTTGTCAGGCTCATAAATGGGAGTTCTAAACAGGACAACTTTAGATCTCTGCTTCTAGTAAAAAATTTAGTAGTGCTTTTATGCCATTTTGTTTTTGTCTAGTTAAACATTTTTCATTTTCTTTGCAGCGTGTAAAATCTGGCAGGGATGGCAGTGCCCGCAGTCGAAGGGAGGGCAGAGAGGGCAGTGCAAGTAGTGGTAAGTCCTTAGATTTTTTTTTATATATATAATAATATATATATATATATATATATAATATATATATATATATATATATATATATATATATATATATATATTGTTCTCTACATGTGAGCAACAGAGGACAACTTTTATGTTATGCGGTCATTGGTGCACTTGTTAAATTTAATGGGATATTCCCACCAGAAAAACTGATTGCATACCAATAGGATATGCCATCAATGTGTTATAGGTGCAGGACCCACCTCTTGCTATTCTCGGAACTCACATTGATTTCAATGGGAGAGCTCCAACATTGAATGGTTTTGGGGCTTGTTCTCGAGATCCCAGAGGTGAGACCTGCACTTATCTCATATATGCTATCGACATACCATCAATGTGTATAGTAGGACAACACCTTTAAGTATTGCAGCGTCTCCTACATCATGTCATCATTTGGATTCTCAGATTGCTTGCTTTTTGGATTGCCTGGCATATATCTTTTTTTTTTTTTCCTGATGCAATAGACCTGGCACTCATCTCTTCTGTTAGCAAGTAGACTTTTTACCATTGGGACATCTTTACCCACTGAACGTGTTCACAATCAGCCGGTTGAAAGTTTTGACTTGCAGTATGCAAATTAGAAATATCTCTTGTGATGCCACATATATTCATCTTCTGGATGCATAGATTTATTTATTTATGTGGGTATATATACAGTCGATGTATAGTTGGGAAAAAAGTTTCCCCTGGTCTGTAATTTTTATCATGGGTACAATTCAGATGTGAGAAACAGAATCTACAAAGAATATCTGGAAAATCACATTATATGATTTTTATATAATTAATTTGCATTTTATTGCGTGAAATAAGTATTTGATCAACTTCCAACTAGCAAGAATTGTGGCTCTCAGACCTGTACTTTTTACTGTAAGAAGCCCTCCTACTCTGCACTCCCTACCTGTATTAATTGCACCTGTTTCAACTTGTTACCTGTATAAAAGACACCTGTTTACACAATCAATCACAATCCAACTTCTACACCATGACCAAGACCAATGAGCAGTCTAAGGACACCAGGGACAAAATTGTAGACCTGCACAAGGCTGGGATGGGCTGCAGGACAATATACAAGCAGCTTGGTGAGAAGGTAACAAATGTTGGCACAATTATTAGAAAATGGTAGAAACACAAGATGACTGTCAATCTTCCTACGTCTGGGGCTTTATGGTTGTGCCTCATGGGGTAAGGATGATTCTGTAGAAAGGTCAGGAATCAACCGAGAACTATGCTGGAGGACCTGGTCAATGACCTGAATAAAGCTGGGACCACAGTCTCAAAGATTTTCATTAGTAACACACTACGCCATCATGGATTAAAATCCTGCGGGGCAAGCACGGACCCCCTGCTCACCCCAGCACATGTCCAGGCTGGTTTGAAGTTCACCAATGACCATCTGGATGATCCAGAGGAGGCATGGAAGAAGAATGTCATGTGGTCAGATAAGACCAAAATAGAACATTTTTGTATCAATTCCACTCGCCATGTTTGGAGGAAGAAGGATGAGTACAACTCTAAGAACACTGTCCCAACCGTGAAGCATGGGGGTGGAAACATCATACATGGGGGTGGTTTCCTGCAAAGGGTACAGGACAACAGCACCGTATTGAAGGGAGGATGAATGGGGCCAAGTATCACAAGATTTTGGCCAACAACCTCCTTGCCTCAGTAAGAGCATTAAAGTGGATAGGTCTTTCAGCATGACAATAACCCCAAACACACAGCCAGGGCAACTAAGGAGTGGCTCTTTAAGAAGCATTTTAGGGTCCTGGAGTGGCCTAGCCAATCTCCAGACCTGAATCCAATGAAAAATCTTATGAAAAGCCTTGCTGCAGTGTGTGCAAACTTGGTCAAGAACTACAGGAAACATCTGGCCTCTGTAATTGCAAACAAAGGTTTCTGTTCCAAATATTAAGTTTTGTTTTTCTATTATATCAAATACTTATTTAATGCAATACAATGCAAATTCATTATTTAGAAATCATACAATGTGATTTTCTGGATTTTTTATTTAGATTCTGTCTCTCACAGTTGAAGTGTACCTACAATACAAATTACAGATCTCTCCATTCTTTGTAGGTGGAAAAAAAGCAGCTTTTTTGCATTTGATTGGTCAAGAGGGCAAATTGCACACCAAAACCTTGAGTGCGTCTGTACTCTAGATCCAGTTCTATATTAGGTGCATATGGAGGAATGAGTACAATTTTAAGGATTACTACTCTGGCTCTCTAACTGCCTTCCCTCAAAGCATACCAATTTTGCCTATATAATATTTTTTTCCAGTCTATATGTGCAAAACATTCCGCTACCTATATAATTTGTTTTATGAATTTGTTAAACTCAACCAAATGAATCAGCTGAATAAATGTAACACAAGGTACCCATGATATTCACTGTAGGGAGGGTATCTTACAAACTGTAATCTTGTATTGTAAACTGTAATGTACTGAAAAAAATAAAAATAAAACTGGAAATCTAACCATCGTATTTAGTTGCCACGGTGCACTACATGCACTACTTTATTCATTCATGTGGGGCTGTATCCATCCATTCCAAATGTAGAAAGGTATGTAGCTGCTGTTCTGCTTAATGCGGGATTTGTGGGTCTGCTGGGAGTTGTATTTCCACAACCACTAAAATCCATAGATGGTAAAAGCTTGATTTCAACAACTTGACAGATCTGTAGTTGTCATTGCTTGTTAAAATTTGTGAAATGTTTATATGAAAGGTGTGTGCGCGCCGGGAGAGGTATAAAAATAGCGGCAGCAGTGTACAAAAACATTTACATAGAAATTATACCGCTTTCAGCTCCAAAAACATGGTATACAAGACAGAGGATGTTCTTATGAAATTGCTGACGTTCACTCAGAAAACAGCACATGCAAGCAATTAACCTCCTTGGCGTTCAGGGCTGTTTTCATGCATATTTATCTTAATAAAAGAGTGCCGTGAAATCTAGCAAGAAAATGCAGTTCCATTATGACTAGACTTTAGAGTTATTCTAAGCAGCTGTCACTGGAGCCCATATACAGTGGGGGAAAAAAGTATTTAGTCAGCCACCAATTGTGCAAGTTCTGCCACTTAAAAAGATGAGAGAGGCCTGTAATTGACTTCATAGGTAGACATCAACTATGAGCAACGAAATGACTAAACAAATCCAGAAAATCACATTGTCTGATTTTGGAAAGAATTTATGCAAATTATGGTGGAAAATAAGTATTTGGTCAATAACAAAGGTTCATCTTAATACTTTGTTATATATCCTTTGTTGGCAGTGACAGAGGTCAAACGTTTTCAAAAAGTTGGCACACACTGTTGCTGGTATGTTGGTCCATTCCCCCATGCAGATCTCCTCTAGAGCAGTGATGTTTTTGGGCTGTCACTGGGCAACACAGATTTTCAACTTCCTCCAAAGGTTTTCTATGGGGTGGAGATCTGGAGACTGGCTAGGCCACTCCAAGACCTTGAAATGCTTCTTATGAAGCCACTCCTTCGTTGTCCTGGTAGTGTGCTTGGGATCATTGTCATGCTGAAAGACCCAGTAACATTTCATCTTCAATGAAGGAGGTTTGCTCTCAAAATCTCATGATACATGACACCATTCATTATTTCATGTACAGGGATCAGTTTTCCTGGTCCCTTTGCAGAGAAACAGCCCCAAAGCATGATGTTGCCACCCCCATGCTTCACAGTAAGTATAGTGCTCTTTGGATGCAACTCAGCATTCTCTCTCCTCCAAACACGATGAGTTGTGCTTCTACCAAACAGTTCTACTTTGGTTTCATCAGACCATATGACATTCTCCCAATACTCTTCTAGATCATCCAAATGCTCTCTAGCAAACGTCAGATGGGCCCGGACATGAACTGGCTTAAGCAGAGGGACACGTCTGTCACTGCAGGATCTGAGTCCCTGGCAGCGTAATGTGTTACTGATGGTAGCCTTTGTTACATTGGTCCCAGTTCACTGCAGGTCATTCACTAGGTCCCCCCGTATGGTTCTGGGATTTTTTGCTCACCGTTCTTGTGATCATTTTGACCCCACGGGGTGAGATCTTGCGTGGAGCCCCAGATCGAGGGAGATTATCAGTGGTCTTGTATGTCTTCCATTTTCTAATTATTGCTCCCACAGTTGATTTCTTCACACCAAGCTGCTTGCCTATTGCAGATTCAGTCTTCCCAGCCTGGTGCAAGGCTACAATTTTGTTTCTGGTGTCCTTCGACAGCTCTTTGGTCTTCACCATAGTGGAGTTTGGAGTGTGACTGTTTGAGGTTGTGGACAGGTGTCTTTTATACTGATAACAAGGTCAAACAGGTTCCATTACTACAGATAATGAGTGGAGGACAGAGGAGCCTCTTAATGAAGAAGTTACAGGTCTGTGAGAGCCAGAAATCTTGCTTGTTTGTAGTTGACCAAATACTTATTTTTCACCATAATTTGCAAATAAATTCTTTCCAAATCAGACAATGTGATTTTCTGGATTTGTTTTCCCATTTTGTCTCTCATAGTTGGGGTCTACCTATGATGACAATTACAGGCCTCTCTCATCTTTTTAAGTGGGAGAACTTGCACAATTCGTGGGTGACTAAATACTTTTTTCCCCACTGTACCCCATTGCATGGGATCACCAAACAACTAATACGGTCAGTAATGTGTATCCTACCTCCCAGTATGTTTTCCTTTTACTGAAAGTCCACAGAAAACTCAGCAATGACCATATATGCCAGAAACTACAACTGGTTTGTCCCAAAAGTAAGGATGAACCCTGCATTATTTAATTTGTCCAAGATAGATTATTATACGGGAAGGATGAAATGACTGATAATCTTGCCCTAAACAGTACTAAACAGTACAGGGTTCAAAAAAAGGAAATAATATATGCACTGCTCACAAAAATTTAGGGATGAACATAAAATTTCTTGAAGAAATATTCATTCTAACGGTGGGCATCTATGCAATATGCTGATTTGAGAATATTACAGGAACCACTTAGCCTAGTCATAAACATGTATATTTCAGCTGTAATTTGCATACATACTGTACTTGGGTGAAACTCCTCTTGTTTTTATGTAATATTGTGGCAATATCTAAAACTCACAACCTATTGGCACTACCATATTGTGGTTCCATACAACCGTCAAATTGTAAACAGCCATATTACAGCACCCACAGATGTTTGGGACCTTATGTAACTCTATATCCTGTGATATGCTCTGTTAAACCACGTGTTAACAATCCTTATTTTTTTGGGTAGATGATCTTTGTGATACATTGTCACCATTTCCCCATGCCTTAGGGACCATTCAGCCTTTATGTTCATGACTGTGCCTTATGTATGGGCCTAACACTGTAATACAGCTATGACTTATAATTAACATGTGAAATTAAATTGCCAATAGCATATTTCCCTGTATAAAATATTTCCCTAAAGTTGAATCAAGAAACCCTACATGTCCTGTGCCATAAATGTACAGCACTTTTACTTTACTCAGTCATACATTTTATAATTTTTGTGCCCAAGAGAAACCCACACAGGTGGCTTTTTTTAAGCTGTGAATAACAGTTGCCACCCTCATGCAATCACCGGTAATTGGAGTCTCACTTACTAATTTTAAAGGTTAGCCCCGGGTCGAGCAGAGAATCCCAGTTTTGTCATACCCCACTTTGGCTGCCTGTGAATTTTACATGCACAGACAATAATACATTGGATTATGATAATTACAGATGAAACATGTTCAATTAACATGCAGATAAAAATGGATCTAATTTTTAGTAAAATACAATCTAATTTTACAGTGCAGGTGTTGTCACTATAGCACACTATCACATGGAAATAAAGTCTTAACCTGGTTGAATTAGTGAAAGAAACAATCCTCTAAATTCTTTCTGAATCCTCTCTACTGAGATCTGGGAGGAGCTTTATTAAATATTCAATAATGGAAATGGACGTCTTCCATGTCTTTACCATGTTTCCTCGCTATCCTCAATGGAGATAATGTGGACTCTGTATTGAATGGACATTGAGTCCACAAAATATTGATGAGTATACCACAATTTTGCTACTTTTAAAGGGGTTTTATCATTTAAATTGTTCGTGCTCTTCAGCTAATTCTATGAGATTGAGTTTGAAATCCAGGGGCGAGTCTCTCCTCTCAGCAGGTGTGTCTCCCCTCACTGAAGAGTTGTGACATCATCATTCTGTGTTAGCAGTGGAAGAGGAAGGATGTCTGGAGAGGATGCAGCCTCCTGGCTGCTGCTTATTTCCGGAGAGCCTTCAGTTCAGGCTCCACAAGCTCCTTGCTGTGCTATAACCAGTTATGCACACAGTCTGAACTGATGAAACACGTGAGGAATGCACACTGCCACCCCCCTCTTCACCCTCTGTTATCAGGCAGGAGAATGTGTTGTATGGAGGGAACACAGGACATAAGACTGTTATATGAGGGGATCTATGAGTTAAACAGTCAGTAATTAGTCAGATCATTCACCTTAGAGCTGGGAGATGAGTATAGAGCCAGCAGCCCTTTTGCATAGCTGGTTTTACATTCCATTTTAACAGCTCAGAGGGAAGTAAGCACAGAGTGTGCAGGCAGCCAATCACAGTGCAGGGGGCGTGTCTGAGGCGTTTCCTGTCTGGGGGCGTATCCCAACAGGCTGAATGAAATGTCAACAAACAAAACCATAAAGGAAAGTTGGCACTCACCACTTAGAAAAATCTTCCAATGCTTCTGATGCTCCCAGTAGATATACAAGCAGCTTGCACTCCTTCCACGCCGGTGTATAGGACTCTCGGCAAGGGTCCAATCCATAGAAAGCAGAAAGAAATTTGAACACCAGTGGATATGGTACAAAGCAATATGCTTCATTTTATTTAGTCATCCCCAGGGGGTACACTGACGCCAACGCGTTTCAGGCTGAATGAAGCCCTTGATCATGGCAATAAAAAATACCAACAGTGCTCCGTTTTTTAGTGCTTGTAATCTGTGTTTTGTGGGAGGACTTATAGCCCTCCACCCCATGCTCGTCTATCCCTCATTTTTAAGAACAATATGTCACCATATACAAAATCTTTTCCGATGTTAGCATGAATTATGTTCCTTTCTTTGAACACCTACCTGTCTCTAATATATGAGGGCAAGATCGCCTTTTATAATTCATCCCTGACGGTACTCTTGTCTCCAAAGTGTGTATCCACTGGGCCTCACGCAGGGGCACTTTTCTCTGCCAATCTCCACCATTCTGTGGTTTCCCCACTTTCTCAATGGCATAGCAGAGAAAGCTATCTACTGCGCCTGCGTGATGCTCCACAAAATGCCTAGCCGCACCGGAGTGAGAACAATTGCCCTTCTTAATGCGGTAAGGTGTTCAGAAATTTCACTTTGAATTTCCGAATTACGCTGCCAATATATGCCTTGTTACAAATGGTACATTGTATAATTATGAACTATATGATCGCTATCGCAATTTTTTAAAAATCTTTTATATTTTTATCTCTATCCATTAATTTTGTTACTATGAACTTATATGTTTTTTGAGTATATTTGCACGTACCACATCGTTGTTTCCCGCATGGATAAAACCCTGTTAGAGAAGCCAATTTTCAAATTTCTTTTAGTTTTGAAAATTACTGGGAGAATAAAAACTACCTATGGTTCTGTTTCGTTTTGGGACCATATATATGCCCTCATCCACAATATCTGCTAAAAATGTATCCCTTCTTAAGATGTTAATATTTTTAAAAAGATTTTTTTAATTTTGTTCATAGTCCGGACTGAATGGCATAGTTAAACACCACCCCCTTTTGGGTGTGTCGTTGATCCTTCTTTTTTCCCTTTCATGTTTATGTAAACAAATCATTCTGTGTGATACCCTGTATTTTTCTTTTAGCTCTCTCCAAATGTTTTCCAGTATATCCTCTCGAACTCAGTCTCCTATCTATAATGAGCGATTCCCTTTCCCAATCTCTTTCTTTAGTGCAGGCCCTGCGTTCTCTATAGTACTCCCCATAGGGGATAGCATCTGCTGTATGTGCTGGATGACCACTATCTGCGCGCAGGATAGTATTACCGCTAATAGTCTTTCTATATAGGGACGTGATTACTCTGGATTCTTTATTATCTCCAGTAAGCAAAAGATCCAAGAAGGAATCTGATACTGTTTGATAAGAAAATGTAAAACCCGCAGATTGATATATTTAAATGAGCGACAAAGTTGGTAATGGACGTCAAAATCGCCCACCCCAACTATGAGGAGGTCGTCAATGTAACGCCCATACCAGACAATGTCCTGCAACAAAGGATCTTTGGGGAGCAGAAAATGACGTGGTGCTTCCACCACGCCATTTAATAAATTGGCTAGGCGGAGAGGGGGGTAGCCCCCATCGGTACCCCTGAGAGCTGTAAATAATATTGCTGGTCAAATCTAAAATAGTTGTTAAACAATAAAAATTCTATACTTTCTAAAAGAAATATTTTGAGTTCTTCACTATATTCCCTATTGTTTAAATGAAATTCTACAGCTTTCCTCACCATGTTTGAGGGATACTTGAATAAAAAACTGGTCACGTCCAGACAAAGCCAAAAATGATTTTCCAACCATTTAAAGTTCGTAAATACTTTAAGAAACAGCAGTACTGTCTTTCAAATTTTCCAGGGTGTTTTTCTGAACTAAGGGTGAAGATGAAGAAAAAACCCATTTATTCAAAGGTGCTGTGGGGAACTATCAATACTGGCCACAATAGGGCGCATGCTAGGGGGAAACACCCCTTTGTGCACCTTGGGGACCCCATAGAAAATGGGGATTTTAGGGTTTTCCACCATCATATGTTTTTTTTGGGATTCAATAATAACTCCCATACTTATGCCCTCCTCCAATAGTTTATTTAACTTTCCTTTAATAGTATTAGTAAAGTCAGAAGATAAAAATCCTATATTTTTTTTTTATCCTCAAGAATGCAAATTTTTGTTTTTCATAGAGCCCAAATGTCCATGAAAACAGTGGCCCCCCCCTTGTCCCTTTTTTATAATCAAATTCCCTTTTTTTAGATTTTTTAACGCTAAATGTTCGGGTTGAGTAAGATTAAATTTTTTTTTTTAATATCTTTTGTCTTCTCAGAGAGTTTTTTTAAATCTCTCTCCATGGTGATTTTGGAAGTCGTCCCAGGGCTTCCACTCTGGACTTAAGCGGATAAAAGAGGGGGTTACCACTCCTGTAACAGACTGTCTCCTCCTCACCTTGATTCCTTTCTTCTGTCTGTAATTCTTTCAATGTAACTAGGGTTTGCTGTTCATTAAACATAAGGCCCTCATTTTCATTTATTATGAGCCTGTACCGAACCAATACCTTCATATGGCTCTTCCAAATTTTCCCCATTATGAAAAAAAGTTTGACAGCGAGAGTCCTATCCGTGTTAGTTCTGTTATTGCTGCATATACCATGGATCGTGAAGCCAAATTAGCACAGGTGTTTGGGACTTGCACAGGTATATCGGAAGTTAAGGAAGAAATGCCCCTCCTTGTTTTCCCAAAATAGAAAAAGTGCAATTACAAGAAACCCAACTCTGGTGGGACAGGAATTTGCTTTTAAAATGTATTTGGAGAAAAAAGATTATCCCAAGAGGTTTTTAGGATAAAAAAGTTACCCTCTTTTGTAAAATACAGAAGATTTCTTAGTGCAATGGAACTCAGTACTCACAGAGATTTCTATGAATCTTATTCAACTTATAAATGGTCTATTGAGTCAAAAAGTTACAGGAAAATACAGGAACAGATAAAGATCATTCTGGAAGAATTACAAGAATACACAGAGCACATAGATTTTCAGAAAAATAATTTAAAGAAAAAAAAAGAAATATCATTAAAAATTGGAGTCTACAATTATGGAAATTAAAAAGTCAAAATATCAGAGAGACTATCAAGACTATGAAAAATATAAAGTATACAATTGGAATGTAGAAAGAAGACCCAGATCCATCTTAAGACAAACACAGAGAGGAAGACGGGGAAAAAAAGAAGTTAGTTTTCTCTGATGTAGAATATGGGGGAAACAGAACATCTGACTCGGAGACTTCATCTACTGATAGGTCTATGACCTGAGATACATTGTGTGAGCAAAGAACGGAGGATAGCAGAAGTCAACAAAAAACAAAAAACGGGGTACCACAAGAAAGAAATGATTTTGCAAGGAGAAAAAGAGGACTATAGCAGTATCATTGTATTAACACCTACTGTATTGACCACTAATGAACTGAGGGTTTTTTTGAATAAGGGACTTAATTTTTCACCATCTACAAATTTTCATTTTTTTGACACTATATTGGACATAAATCGATTTGTTAGGACCATTGGAAAACGTTTTTTTCATTAATGGGGAAAAAATTGGAAGAGCCATATGAAGGGATAGGTTCGGGACAGGCTCATAATAATGAATATGAGGGCCTTATGTTTAATGAACAGCAAAAACCCCAGTTACATTGAAAGAAATTACAGGGCAGAGGAAAGGAATCAAGGTGAGGAGGAGACAGTCTGTTACAGGAGTGGTAACCCCCTCTTTTATCCGCTTAAATTCCAGAGTGGAAGCCATGGACGACTTCCAAATCACCATGGAGAGAGATTTAAAAAAAACTCTCTGAGAAGACAAAAGATACTAAAAATAAAAAATTTAATCTTACTCGCCAGGAATATTTAGCGTTAAAAAATCTAAAAAAAGGGAATTTGATTATCAAAAAAGCGGCAGGGGGGACCACTGTTGTCATGGACAGTGGTCTCTATGAAAAACAAATATTATGCATTCTTGAGGATAAAAAAAACTTATAGGATATTATCTTCTGACCCTACTAATACTATTAAAGGAAAGTTAAATAAACTATTGGAGGAGGACATAAGTATGGGAGTTATTGTTGAATCCCCAAAAAAACATATGATGGTGGAAAACCCTAAAATCCCCATTTTCTATGGGGTCCCCAAGGTGCACAAAGGGTGTTTCCCCTAGCATGCGCCTATTGTGGCCAGTAAATTGGATAGCTCACAGCACCTTTGAATAAATGGGTTTATCTTCATCTTCAACCCTTAGTTCAGAAAACACCTGGATATTTGAAAGACAGTACTTTCTGTACTTAAAGTATTTTCCCAACTTTAAATGGTTTGGGAAAAACATTCTGGCTTAGTCTGGACGTGGGCCAGTTTGTATTCAGTATCCCAAACCATGGTGAGGAAAGCTGAGAATTTCATTTAAACAATAGTGGATATAGTGAAGAAAATCAAAATAAATTTCTATTAGAAAGTATAGAATTTTTATTGGGTTTAACAACTATTTTAGATTTGACCAGCAATATTACTTACAGCTCTCATGGGTACCGATGGGGGCTTACCGCCTCTCCCACCCTACCAATTTATTTATGGCGGTTGTGGGAGCACCCCCACCACTTACTGCTCTCATGATCCCTTTGTTGCAGGACATTGTCTGGTATGGGCGTTACATTGACCCACTCCTCATGTTTGGGGTGGCGATGTGACGTCCATACCAATTTGTCGCTCATTTAAAAAGATAATGATATCAATCTGCGGTTTACGTTTTCTATCATCAGTATCAGATTCCTTTCTTGGATCTTTTGCTTACGGGGGATAATAAAGAATCCAGAGTATTTACGTACCTATATAGAAAGACTATTACGGTAAAACTATCCTGCGTTTCAGATAGTTTGTCATCCAGCACATACAACAGATGCTATCCCCTATGGGGAGTACTATAGAGCACGCAGGGCCTGCACTAAAGAAAGAGATTGGGAAAGGGAATCGCTCATTATAGATAGGAGACTGAGTTCGAGAGGATATACTGGAAAACATTTGGAGAGAGCTAAAAGAAAAATACAGGGTATCACACGAATGATTTGTTACATAGCATTAAAGGAAAAAAAAAGGATCAACGACACACAAAGGGAGTGGTGTTTTTCATGCCATTCAGTCAGGACTATGAACAATTTAAAAAAAAATTTTTCAAAAATATTAACATCTTAAGAAGGGATACAGTATTAGCAAATATTGTGGATAGGGCATATATATGGTCCCAAAACGAAACAAGAACCATAGGTAGTTCTATTTCTCCCAGTAATTTCAAACTAAAAGAAACTTGATAAATTTGGGTTTCTCTAACAGGGTTTTTCCATGGGAACAACGATGTGGTACGTGCAAATATACTCAAAAAAAAATATAAGTTCACTAGTAACAAATTAATGGATAGAGCATAAATAAAAAGATTTTATAAATTGCGATAGCGATCATATAGTTCATATTATAAAAATGTACCATTTGTAACAAGGCATATATTGGCAGCAAATATTCGGAAATTCAAAGTGAGAATAACTGAACACCTTACCAGCATTAAGAAGGGCAATGTTCTCACTCCGGTGCGGCTAGGCAAATTTTTTGGAGCAATCACGCAGGCGCAGTAGATAGCTTTCTCTGCTATGCCATTGAGAAAGTGGGGAAACCACAGAATGGTGGAGATTGGCAGAGAAAAGTGCACCTGCGTGAGGCCCAGTGGATACACACTTTGGAGACGAGCGTCAGGGATGAATTATAGAGGCGATCTTGCCCTCATATATTAGAGACAGGTAGGTGTTCAAAGAAAGGATCATAATTCATGCTAACATCGGATAGATTTTGTATATGGTGACATATATGTTTTTAACTGAGGGATATGACGAGCATGGGGTGGAGTCTATAAGTCCTCCCACTAATCACAGATTACAAGCACTATAAAAACGGAGCACTGTTTGGTATATGTTATTGCCGTGATCAAGGGCTTCATTTAGCCTGAAACGCGTTGGCATCAGTGTACCCCCTGGGGATGACTAAATAAAACGCAGCATATTGCTTTGTACCATATCCGCTGGTGTTCTCATTTCTTTCTGCTTTCTATGAATGAAATGTCAGCCAATCACAGTGCAGGGGGCGTGTCCAGGGCGTAATGTCAGGGGTATGTCCCGACTAGCCAATTGCAGAAAAGGGGGCGTGTCTAGATTAGCAGCAGCAGCAGAAATAGAAAACAGATGCACAGAAAAGCTCATATCTACTATAGTGACTATAGAGTTAATGCAACCCAATTACAAAAGTGCTTATTTTTACTGTCCCCATAATTGGAGATATGATCTTTGTAGTGAGAAAATCCCTTTGAAGAAATGTTTATCGAGTGCTACAGAATGTTTATATGCATAGATTAAAAGTGATAAGAAGTTACAAGTATTGGTTGTTCTATTGCTACATTGAATATTTCTAGTAAGGTAGCAAGGAGCTTTCTTCTCTATAGACCGTGTGTGGTATCTCTATCATTGTAAAGTGGTGCTTTGCATTTACCACGTTCACTACTTCAGGACTCGGCCAGATGTTTTCCTTATGAATGACAGCCTTCTATTCATGCTGCTTTTCCATAGTTGTCAGTAACAAGGGCCCTGTAAGATGAATTTAAGGCTATGAGAGGCGGCAACTATAAATGAAACCATATGGATGGCAATAATCTTCAGATGATCTCAACCTCCCATTATATAAAGTGCTTCTGGGGTGCTGTCACTGCTGTACGTTTGCCAAATATTGGGGCCATCAAACCACCATGTCATTTGGGCTTGTGATGCTTTGTTGGTGTGCTGTTTTTGACCACGGAAAGTATAGCCCTTCAGCTTCTTAGCGGCTAATGTAAATCTGTTCCTTGTTGTTGGTAGGACGTGCTGATAGATAAAAAGTAGATTGTTATATTAGTTGCGAAGAAGAGATTTTAAGGATGACAACCAATTATCACTGCACTTCCTACAAAAATTTGTGACACTACAAGACAGAGAAAATGGCAATATTTCATCAAGTATACATAATTATCTACGTTTTGACTACTGCTCTTATTTCTGATGTACTAGTATATGGACCTGCTTAAATGTTGGGTAGAAATCATCTTTATTATACGTGTATGCTTTTAAAGTGTGGGAAGAACCCAGATAAACAGATTCTATATAAATCCCATGCTTGCCTTCTTTGCCCAACTCAGGGCAGCAGTGCTGTGTCATTTATTTTAATCCTTGTTCTGTTTTCTGTTAATTCAGACAGTGGGCAGAGCAGTAGCACCAGCGCTAAAGGAGAGCGTCTTAGCGCTAAACTAAAATTACTCCCAACAGCTAATGACCCCTACGAGACCAGCTCTAACCAAGAAATCGGTAAGTCATTTCTAGCCACAAAGGCCATTTCATGAGATGAAAACTTTACACCTGTTTGAAGTGTTTAGTTCTGGAACTCAGTGTGCTTAAAATATTTCAGAATTTTTCCACAGAATATTGATATCAAAATGGTTCAAAGGGCCTAGAAGTTACTTAAAAGGGATTGTCTCACCATGCTGTTTTACAGAGCCACAGGCAACTTGAGACTTGCACTACTTGGTTAGGCTGTGGATGAGTCTATAGCAGTGATTGGCATATTAGCGCTGCTATTCCTAGCTATTCCTGTTACAGTGAGATGAGTAGGAGAAGGTTTGTAAACTGCAGTGCTCAAGGCTACAGAGCTTTAAAGAGTTAAAGCTTGTCAATAAGTAATGTAAACAAGCTCCAAGATGAGGAGCACAGCACCCTCACCATCCCAGCCACTGCTGCAGCCTGTAGGAGCAGAAAGAGGTGGCAGGTAAGTATTGAACCGTGTGTGCAAAAGCAGGAGATAAGATCTGATCTCAAATTTGAAGATAAGCAAAATCAGAAAAGCATTGTGTTTGGTAATATGTGTAAAGCTAATCAATAAAACAGGAATACCCCTTTAAAATGGTTGTCCAGCAAACCGAGAATAAAAAAAAGCAAGTTGCTTGCCTGGGACCTTATTCATCTCCCTGTTATGTTTTCTGTACTAATTTGTACTTTTCCTGTGCTGTATGCAGTATCATTTCTCTACAGTCAAGCAGCAGAATTTCCCTTTGCTCTGTAAAACTATAGGTCCCAAAACCTTTGCTGTCCTTTATTTTCCTCCCTCCCAACATCTCCGTGCACATCGCTTGTTTCCTCCCTAATATTAAAAGTCTGAGAGGAACATCCAGATCTAGAAATTACAATACTGCACGCCTATATGGTCAAATCTCCAAGATTTCACACGTGATCAGGCACATTCAAAACCCTCATAGTTTTAGGAGGGCCCTGAGAAAACATCTTGTCAGTCTGGCCTACCAAGATCTCTAATTGCTAACCCCCACCTGCTATCACACCTATCTGTCACTCCCTACACTGGGGCACTTCACAGGCACTTATCTGTATATAATGTACTTGTCAGGGGGGAAAGTTCACCCAATTTTTATGTAAACCACCCATATTTATGTAACATGGCTGGACCATTGTTAACTTGGCACTTCTCACCCTTCATCTCACCCATACACCATAATAGATTGTAAGCTCTCGCAAGCAGGGACCTCACACCTTGTGTCTCATCTGTAAGTTTTTAATGTGTAATGTCTGTACATTTACCATCTATATTGTAAAGTGCTGCGGAATATGTTGGCGCTATATAAATAAAGATTATTATTATTAGGGCAATGACCATGGAGACTTGTATAGCAATGAGCAGCCCAATTGTCAGTATGTAATTTATATAAGGAAAACGCATGTAAAATACTGACATTTTGGTATCATACCCTGGCATTGTTGCATAGACTCAACCCAGTAATTGTGGATATATGTTGGAAATGTGATGCCCCGGGTGGTCATTTGGTCCACATTTTCTGGACTTGACCGATTATTTCTTGGTTTTGGACTCAAGTCCGTACCTTATTTCGGGATGTGACTTTACTCTCCACTCCCAGTGACCCGTTATTTTGCTCAGTATTTCACCCGAACCAATCAATAAGAAGTTAATGAGACTGATCATTCATATTCTTACAGCTTCGAGATGTTTGATCTCAAGTCACTGGAAATATCAGGCTGCTCCATCCTTGATAGATTTTGATAATATAATTAAACATGTTAGGACCATGGAGCATCTCACAGCCTTGTTACATAACACTCTAGATACATTTGTAGAACTATGTTGCCTGTGGGACATATATTCCATTACTCATGATACGTAGATAATGGAATCAATATTCCACTTGAGGTCTTTTCTGAGGCTTGATTTCTGTAATTTATAGATGATGTTGGATACCCATCTTGTGATGGCTATTTGTTCGTTCCTCTTGTGTCTTGTCTTGTGATTCTTCTTCCTATAGGGATTGTAATAGTAATAGCGCCTTTTGTATTCTTCTATTCTAAGTGACTTATTCATATATATTTTTGGTGTGACTTTTAGGAGATCATTTATGTACGACTTTGAATTGTTTGGCTCAAAGTTTTAGGGCATGTTCACACAACGTGGTTTCGGACGAGGTTTTAGGAGCGTTTCCCCGCCCAAAACGCCCCCAGTTAATTTCATTCATTCCCATTTAAAACCTCGTCGTAGTTCACAAACGACAAAGTTTTTACACGCTTCTTTCTTTGGAAGCAATGAAAAAGAAGTGTCATGTCAATTCTTGAAGCGTGTTTTAGGTGCGGTTTTTGGCGCATTTTCGGTGCGGTTTTCGCCACGGTTTTTGTCCTGGCTATTTATTTGTATAGGTGAAAACCTCGTCGAAAACCTCATCCAAAACCTGATCAAAGCCTCGTCAAAAAGCGTGTTTCAGGCGAGGTTTTGATGTGGTTTGGACGATGCTTTGGGCAAGGAAACGCTCCGAAAACCTCGTTCAAAACCTCATCCAAAAACGCCGTGTGAACATGCCCTTAGCCTACACAAATGTTATGTATATTTTATTACAGAATATTACAATAAAAATGCCGTTAAACAAAAAAAAAAGTCTGGTAAGCCAGTACCAAAAGGTTGTGGCATAAGAGTTTTTCCTAAAAATGCAAAACCTCTTTGGATATGATCTCCTGAGCTTGATACAGAGCCGTTTCCTGTATGTCTAGAACACTGATGAGCTTCTTGTCATTATACAGCTGGTGGAGAACTGCAGGAAGCCCACAGAAGATGTAAAAAAGTATTGTACAAAAGTGCTTAACTTTTTAGAGAAGTACTGTTTTAAAACAGATATTTTTTTCAACTGGACAAACCCTTTAAGTGACAACCTGACATTGTAGGGGAGCCAGCTGTTCTAAGGCTCCATGCAGAACAACAACCCTTAACCCCTTAAGGACCCAGCCTGTTTTGGCCTTCCTGACCAGCCCATTTTTGAAATCTGCATTGCCCATTTATGTGAGAATAAATTTTTGACACTTTTACCTATCCATGTGATTCTTAGATTGTTTTCTCGTGACACTTTGTGCTTTAAGTTAGTAAGAAATTTTTATCCATACAATCCTTGATTGTTTGTGAAAAAATAAAAAAATTTCAGAAAATTTGGAAAAATTTGCGATTTTGAAAGTTGCAAAATTTCTGCATGCAAGACAGAAAAATTATTCACCACAAAATAGTTTATAACTAGCATCTACCATATGTCCACTATAGGTTGGCATCATTTTTTAAATGTCTTTTTTTTTTTACGACATTAGAGGGCTTAGAAATTTAGTAGTAATTTTCTACAATTTCAGAAAATTTGCAATATACATTTTTTTAGGGACCACTCCAGTTCTGACAATGGCAATGAAAATGGGGGGAAAAACGCAGTTCAGTCATTGTTTTTTGAGTTTCAGTTTTACAGCATTCGCCGTGCAGTGTAAATGATGTGATAACTTTACAAATGGGGGTCGGTACAATTAAAATTGAAAATTTTATATAGTTTTTTCTGTTTTATTACTTTCCCCAGTAGAAATACGTCTACAAAAAATTGCGTTTTTATGTTGTCCTATTCTGACAGCCATAACTTTTTTATTTTGCTGTGTGCAGAGCTGTGTATGGGGTTGTTTTTTGCGGGATGAGTTGAAGTTTTTATTGGGACCAATTATGTGGTGCTATGAATGCTTATGTTCACTTTTTTTTTAAGGTTTTTGGAGATGTTTTGAACAAAATACAGGGAATCTTGGGGAGTGTTTTTTTATTTTTTTTTTATAGCGGTCACTGTACGGTAATTTGACATGGTAGCTTTACTCACCGGTCAATACGATTTACACCGATACCAATTTGTATATTTTTTATGTTTTACTGCTTTTATACAATAAAAACACTTTTATTCAAACAGGAAATACGTTTTTGCATCGCCATAGTCTGAGAGCCATAACTTTAAATTTTTTCTGTGTTTGGAGCTGTGTAGGGACTTGTTTTTTTGCGAGAGGAGATGACGTTTTTATAGTATCATTTTGGGGGGACAAGGCTTTTTGATTGCTTTTAAATCCATTTTTTGGAGCCAGGGTAAGAAAATACTGCAATCCTAGTAGTGTTTTTTATTTTTAACAGGGCTCACCGTGCATTTATCCGTGAAAAGTTAGCTTTACTTTTTGGGGTCGCTACGATTATGGCATACCCTATTTATATAGTTTTTTTTTATGTTGAAGCACTTAAAAAAAAATGAAAAGTGTTTTGTGTGTAAAACCAAATTTATGCATCGCTATCTTCTGACCCGCCCCTACATTTTTTATTTTTCTGTATACAGAGCTGTATAAGGCTTTTTTTGCGGGATGAATGACATTTTAATTGGTTCAATTTTGGGAGTTTATAGGAGTTTTTGATCGCTTTTATTCCATTTTATGTGCTGCGGGATGAACAATAATCTTAATTCTGTGATGTGTTTTTTTTGTTTTTTTTTACGGCGGTCACCGTTACGGTTTTAACATGACAGATTTATAGGCAGGTCATTACGCACGCGGCGTTTACCAAATATGGGTACTTTATTTATTTTGATCTTTTTTGGGGCGTTTGGGGTTTGTAAAGGGAAAAGGGCGGTGACGTATTTTTATTTTATTTTTTGTGTTTGTGTTTACTTTTTTTTCACTTTTTTTTTTACTTTTTTTCATTTTTTTCACTTTTTTTTATCTTACTTTTCCCCTTAGGGAATTTGATGAGAGATCTTTAGATCTCTCATTCAATAGGAATCAGTGCATACTGTTGCTATGACTGGTTCCTATGACAACGGCAGTCACGATGCCGGGGGGGTGCCCACAGGGCACGGCCCGCGCCGTCGTGACGTCACAGACAACCCGGAAGGCATTCTCTGCCCTCCGTGGTGTCTGTAAGGAGGCAGGAGCTGCACGGATCGCCCGATCCGTGCGCTGCTGCCGCCGCCGACAGGGACGCAGGAGGAGCGATCTCCTCCTGCTTCTCTCTTAGTTATTGCGACCCGATGGTCGCGATAATTAAGGGGTTAACCCCCCCCCCCCCCCCGGGGCGATCCGGGGTCGGGGCCGAGGGTGCGGGATGTCAGCTGTAATATACAGCTGACACCCCGCGCCGATCGCGCGAACTCTGCTTTAGAGTTCGCGCGATCCTCAGGACGTATCCATACGTCCGGGTGCGTTAACCCCCCCAAACGACGGACTAGGGGATACGCCCAAGGCGTTAAGGGTTAAAGGGGATTTCCCAAAGCAGTCCCTTATCTGCTAAGAAGCAAAAGAAAAACAAAGCATGCTGAGCTGAGAGAAGAGACACAAGCACAGAGCCATGCATAAGGGATCGTGTGCAATGTTCACTTAAATAATCAAACTACAACTAGTGGATTCTGTATACAAAAGACAACATATTTCTCCACAGCCCCTTGAAAGCTCCTTCAGCTCCCTCTCATCAGATAAGAAGTGTGCTCTGCGCAAGCCTGGCCAGTTCAGCTCCTGTCACTCTGCCTGCCTGGTCGTATCTAATGCAAGCTTTTAAGTAACTAAGGGCAGGAGCCTGTACCTCTCTCAGGCTGCAATTTTTTTAATCACATATATTTAGAAAAGTGATTAAATACCCATTTTTGGGGATTCCATGTCAATATTACATCGTGGCAAAACCCATTTAAATTAGGTAGTGCAGCACTGCATTTAGTTTGGGAGGGACACAGATAAATTGGAAGATTAATATTCAGTCTATGTGTGGGTGACCACTGTTTATAAGGGTTGTGTTAGGTTAGGAAAACATGACTCCTTTCTTCTAGAAACAATGCCACTCTTGTTCATGGGCTGCATCTAGTATTGCAACTTTGCCCCCATTCCCTTCAATGGGGCTTAGGTGAATTACTGACTACTACCCATGGCGCATTCTGGAATAAAACAGCCATGTTTTTCTGACATCAGACAGCCTCTTTAATGCAGTATTGAAGATGTAATCTATAAGACCTTAGAACATATTAACATGGTCTTTTATGTTTTGTCATTCAGACGTTTCCTACGTTGACCCTCTTGGTCCACAAATTGAAAGACCGAAAACTGCAGCAAAGAAGAAAGTGGATGAAGAAGAGTTTGCAGATGAAGAATTAGGAGATGACCTGCTTCCTGAATAATACTATTGCACTTAGGAGATTTTTATTTGTGTCATATGAGTGATTTTTGGGCAAAGACTTTCAAATGATTTACTGAGCCAGTTTTATACTGTTTATATAAAATATATTTATGGCACTGAGGACAGTTGGTGATTTAATGGTGTAATTGATGGTGTCGGAGAGAAACATCTCTTCATAGTAGTCATTCATTATTTGGATGAGGGAAAGGCTTCATAAAATATAAGAAGCAAGAGTTTACACAGTGTATGTGTGAAATACTCACACTTTCCATAGTATATACATACAGTTGTAATCAGTCTGTCCTCTAGTCAGTTGTTAAGGGAGTGCTTATGTTTCCATAAGCTTATGTATGACGTAATGATTTATAGAATAACCCACCTACAATAAAACCAGGGCTATGTCAGAATAATACAGATAAGACCAAGAATTGGAACTATATATACACCTATCAAACAAAAGGTCTACCAAAAGGTTATTTAAAATAGAATCACTTTATTAAATATTTCAAAAATCCATAAAAAACACAAGTAAAAAATGACAGAGGAACTACACAGATGCGTAGCTTCAATATACACCATCAAATGTATTGTTGTCCAATATAAAGGTGGGTAACCCCTAAATATAAAATATAATCACATAATATACTGCTGTAAGTACATATAATTAAATAACTGCAAGTGTATACCCAACCTTGAAAGAGAGGACATCACAAATAACTTCAAAGTAGGCAGATGGAGTAATGGAAGCACGCGCCCCAACACGCGTTTCGCAGTGCGCTTCGTCCGGGGGTATATTTAGGGGTTACCCACCTTTATATTGGACAACAAAACATTTGATGGTGTATATTGAAACTACGCATCTGTGTAGTTCCTCTGTCATTTTTTACTTGTGTTTTTTATGGATTTTTGAAATATTTAATAAAGTGATTCTATTTTAAATAACCTTTTGGTAGACCTTTTGTTTGATAGGTGTATATAATGATTTATAGAAGTGTCAGATGGAGGTGCACATACTATGTCACATGCACTGAATGAAGGACAAGGTTGATAAATAATAACTTGGTCAACTCCTTAATAAAGCATCAGGTGACAGTATAAAATAGGACTACAAAAAATGTCAACCTCTAGCCAAATATATCAAAAGTGTAGATATAAAGTGGAAATATTCATTACTTAAAAATATGAACATCACCATAAAACAAAAAAACATGCCCTCATCCGAGTTTTCCCCTATGATGACTAGCCTTTCCTAGTTGGAGTAACCTCCCCAAAAACAGTGATCACAATCTCTGCCCTATCCCTAGCTCTGTCCTGTTTTGTCTTTTTATCATGTTAGGTCCTGATCTCATAAAGTCCTCATTTCACAATAATTATGCTTTCTACCTTATACCTCAGGGATGTGACTTATTTTCCTTTTGGGCATATCATTTAATCTTCCGTCAGTATTTTCTGGCCATAATGCAGTTCTAACAGTGCTTGTCTAATATCTTTGTTTTTGAAACCTTTTGAATTTAAGTCCTGGTTCACACATCATATCAAAAGTCACTTTTTTTCCCACACGATTTCACATCAAAGTGTACAAAAAAAACCCCACAAAACTGGAGTGCAGAACGAATATCGACATGTAACATGTCAAAAAACACCTTAAGTACAATAAAGTTCACTGTACTGACAAAAAACACATAAAAAGGAAAAAAAATGGACCAAAAGACACATCAAATGAAGAAAGCACACAAAAATGCATTTAAAATGCATACACATGTTATTTTCTCCTGTAAAAAAAACTTTTTCACTGCAAAAAAAAATAAGTATTGTGAACTTGGCCTTATAATGGTTGTACAAGTACGAGTGGCTTTATAAAATAGCTTATATTTATCTCTCCTCTGACCTTGGATCCAGTGCTGCCAACATCTTTCCTCTCCGCCAGTGGTCTTTGTACTTTCTTGATCCAGCCGAACGGGACATCATTGCTGCAGCCAGTGATTGGCTGCAGAGGTCATGTGCCATTGCCTGACGTCCATGGTCGGAGCGTTCACTTTAAGTGTTGGGCTAATGATTCACTGATGAACCTGTACTATACACAGGGCAAACGAACTGGGATCAGTTTTAGGCCATGTTCACACGGCTTAAAATGGGCCGTATTTCGGTCCGTAATTACGCGCCGAAGTGCGCCAATTACGGGCCGAAAACGGCCCATTCATTACGGTAATTCATAGTTCTCATAGAGAACTATGGATTACGTCTCCTCTCCCCGCCCGAGATAATTGACATGTCACTTTCTAGCGGCGTATACGCCGCTAGAAAGTGATTGTCTATGGGCCGGCGAAGTGCCGGCCCCCCGCTCACTCCCCCGCTCCCGCCCCCGGCCACACGGCGTAATTGCGGGGCGGAATTACGCCCTGCAAATACACCGTGTGAACATAGCCTTATGGTATTAAGTGATGTTTTTTGTTTTGTCTAATTCAGTGATTTTCAACCTTTTTTTGAGCCGCGGCACACTTTTTACACTTAAAAAATCCCGGGGCACACCACCAACCAAGATGGCACAAAATGACACTAAAACAGTACATATTATACATATAGTTAATAATATCGATTCTAGCCAGAGATGCCCACCCCTGTAGCCAATGTGCCTCAATTGTAGCCAGTGATGTCCCCCTTGTAGCCAGTGATACCCCTCTGTAGCCAGTGATGCCCCCCTTGTAGCCAGTGATGCCCGCATTGTAGCCAGTGATGCCCCCTGTAGCCAGTGTGCCCCCATTGTAGCCAGTGATGCCCCCATTGTAGCCAGTGTGCCCCTTGTAGCCAGTGTGCCCCCATTGTAGCCAGGATGCCCCCTTGTAACCAGTGTGCCCCCCTTGTAGCCAGGATGCCCCCGTTGTAGCCAGTGTGCCCCCTTGTAGCCAGTGTGCCCCCTTGTAGCCAGGATGCCCCCATTGTAGCCATGTGCCCCTCTTGTAGCCAGTGATGCCCCCTGTAAGTAATTATAAAATAACAAAAGATTACTCACCTGGGTCCGTGCGTCCCGGTCCGGAGCTGCTCAGCAGTGGGAGCTGCAGAGCGGTGTAAGCAGCGTTACGTCACCACGCTGCTTGCGCTGCACGCAGCTCCCAGGGGTCTCATCGGCGGCAGAGCTGCCAGCCGAGGAGACCGAGCGTCACAGGGGGCGCGGTGAGAGCTGTGCGCACCCTGTGACGCTGATACAGGGGAGGAGTCAGGACAGGAACGATCCGTCCCGCCGCCTCCCTGCAGCTGCTGGCTCTGCGCGGCTGTTATAAAACAGTTGCGCAGAGTCAGGGGCGCTCCTCCGGGCGGGCAGGGCGGCCGCGGCGCCCCCCGCGAGTGAGCGGAGCCTCGGCGCCCCGGGCGACCGCACGCCCTGCCCACCCCTAGGAACGGCCCTGAACAAAACACAGGGCGTACCATAGTTTGGGGAACTTTCCCCGCGGCACACCCGACCATGTGTCTCTGGCCAGGGGCCACATATCCTCAGACTACTCACTGTTGTGGAGAGGATCCAACACCCCTAGTGCCCTATATCTGGGGCCAGCATACTCTCAGGGACACCGATCCTTACTCTATTAGCCATCTGGCAATGCCCCGGTTAACCTGACCTCCCTCCCCCCATCTCGCCTTGCCACTGGGCCCTTCAAGTTACAAAGTCAATCACAAGCCCAAGACAACCCTATAATCTGACAGCTTATGGAAAAATTTGTTTGCAAAATGGGACGCAACAAAAGTGTTAAACAAGCAGGGAAAGATGCTAAGGATCAGCTCCCAGCCTCTCCTGAGCCTCCCTATCTGGGGCCGCAACAAACCCTAGCGGCCACGCTTTTGCGTTCCCCCGCGGTGAGTAGGGGGATACGGAGCTAGCAATAACAGAAAAAATTTTAGAGGATCTCCAAGCCTCCTTGAACGCCTCTGTAGCGCGCATGGTAGCTCAAGTGAAAGCAGACGTCAAAATTCATTCTGAACGTCTTGATGATCATGACCTGCAACTCCAGGACCTCACCAGTGACATGGATAAAATCCGCTCTGACTTTTCTGACCTAGCTCAGGAAAACAAGCGACTAAAAGATAAGCTGGAGGACCTGGAAAACAGGTCAAGAAGGAACAACTTACGAATCATAGGGGTCTCAGAGGCGATCCCGGCTAGTGAGTTGATAAACTTATGCGAAAGAGATCTGCCGGAAGCGTTGGGTTTGAGGGGCCCACGTAAAGTGGAACGAGCGCATCGGATTGGCTCTGACCTGAGAGGTGGCGCCAAATCCTCAACGCGCCATGATGATCCTTCGCTACCCTCTGCTCGCCCGCGCCAGATTATTGCCAAATTTCTGGACTTCACGGACAAGGTAGCAATTTTGCGTGCCTTCCGAAGGCTCCAATCCGACCTTATTTTCAGGGGTAGGAAGATACTGGTCTTTGAAGACTTCTCAGCGGAGGTAGTCCGCAAGCGCAGGGCATTCTCACCCATCTGTTCTGCTTTGTTCCGCAAGCAAGTAAAATTCGCCCTTCTCTACAAAGTTTTCCATAGGGACTATCTCGACATTCCATTCTCCGGAGGAAGCACAAAGCCTAGTCGACAAGGACAGCAGGAGGCGCTCCAGATCACCTTCTCCTTCTATCCCTCACCACTTTTCCCCGCCACTCCGCCCCTCCTTCACCGTCAGAGAGAACCCGAATTCCGTAGAGGATAACCCTGGGCCTTCTTATTCTCCCCGTGCCGCGAGTCCCAAGGAGCAGAGAAAACGCCAGGCCTCCAAAATGACTGAGTGAGGCAGAGACCACATCATTTACCTCCCCACCAGAGGACTGATGCACCCACAGCTCTCGCTGCCTTGGCATTGATAGCTGTATCTTCTACGTATGGGGAATGTTACGCCCCAATAGTGGGAATCTAGCACAGTTGAGACTTCACATACTTACCTCCCAAGTTTCCTTGTGCTCTCTCATCTGCTCGCTCCACCATCTACGGGAATCGGGATGGGTCCAGCCTAGCCCCGCTTTATTGACCTTTCGTTGGCCCCGCCATGGCTCCATAGCCGACTATCCCATCTCTGTTAAGGTGTTTGTTTTTGCCGATTCATATCCTAGTTTTTGGTGGAAAAAAGTGAAGTCACTTTGCACATTTTCCGAGGAAGAAATTGTCGTGTTTTGAGTTATTTTCTTCCCTCGGAGTGCTGGGCTTGATCTAGCCCTTGGTTTTGTTGTATTTTGGTGTGTGTTTTTGTGTTTTTTTTTTTTTCTTTTTTTTTTTTTTTTTCTCCCCCTCTTTCTTTCCCTTCTTCTTCCCTTCTTTTTCCACTTTCCGCCTCGCTGAGATTTTTCTCTTGAGCCGGGAACATGAAAATTGCCTCCTGGAACGTCAAGGGGTTACGTTCTCCTACTAAACGTATAATGGTCTTGAAACATCTCAAACGTTTAAAAATTGACATAGCTTTCCTCCAAGAGCAAGATTTTGAGCGAATGAAACGGCTATGGGTAGGCCAGGTGATCGGATCACCTGTGATAGATAACAAAGCAGGAGTGATAACACTTGTAGGAAAACATGTCAACGCCCAGATCCTTGATCATAGGCACAACAGCGAGGGGAGGTGAAGCAATACAACACTGTGTCTTGCAGGGGAATTGTGGTCACTTTATAACATCTATGGCCCCAATACCAGAGGTTCAACTTTCTTCAAGGGCCTAGAATCGATCATCCTTACTGACACCCTAGAAAACAAAATCCTGGGTGGGGACTTCAATTCCACCATGCATCTTCAGGAAGATAGGAGGGGAAACTCAAATTCGAGACCACGCCACCAGCCCAGCACTTCCTACTTGGCTAGCTTTGCCAAGAACCTAGACGTTTGTGATGCCTGGCGTGTCCGTAACCCCGAGGGACGAGAGTTCTCCTTTTTCTCTCCCCCCCCCCCATAATACCTGGACGCGGAGTGACTACCTGTTTGTCTCAAGGGGGCTCCTGTCAAGAGTGCGAGAGGCTCAGATTGGGGACTTGGTCATTTCCGATCAGTCCCCTGTCATCCTCTCTGTTGCAGACCGCTTCCCAAGAGGCACGGATTTCATTTGGCGGTTTCCCTCCTTCCTAGCAAAGGATGAGGAATTCCAATTGACTTTACGGGGCTGGTGGATGGAATATCATTCTTACAATGCCATTCACCAAGTGACCCCGCAGCTATATTGGGACACTGCCAAAGCGGTTCTCAGGGGGAGGCTGATCGAGTATGCCACTAGGCTTAAGAAACAACTAACTGAGAAAATTACCCACTTTGGCAACGCACTGCGCGAGGCCTATGATGCATTTTTGGCTACCCCCTCCTGAGACAACAGGACTATTTGGCACAATATCAAACGGGAATACGAGCACTGGTTGGAAAAGAGGGAACTTTTCTCAAAATCTAAAATGGAGGCACAATTATTCCGCTTTAGCAGTAAACCGGGCAGATTGTTGGCGAAATTTGCCAAGGGCCACCACCCCCCTTCTTCCCTCCCTTCGCTGTGAGATCAGGAAGGAACTCTGGTTTCAGAAGGCGGAAAGGTGACGGAAATCCTCCGTTCCTTTTATCAGGTGCTATATACCAACGAGCATTTGGACAGTAAGGCCTCGCGTGAGTGGCTGACTAACATCGAGCTTCCTGGTCTCGCGGCGGAAGAGGTTTCACTACTGGAGTCCCCAATCTCTGAGCTTGAAATAGCATCAGCCATTGGAAAGCTGAAAGCGAATAAGGCCCCAGGCCCGGATGGGTTCACGGGGGAGTTCTATAAGGCTCTAAAATCCCAAGTCACTCCCACCCTTCTCTCTCTGTTCAACTCCTATCTGTCAGGCTCAACTATTCCTGCCTCAATGAACACGGCTTACATCAAAATCATCCCAAAACCAGGAAAAGACCCGACTCTAGCCTCTTCATACCGCCCGATTTCCCTAATCAACCTAGATCTTAAATTACTCTCCAAAATTCTTGTGGACCGCTTAGCCCCATTCATACCCAAACTAATTGGCCCTCATCAGGTAGGCTTCGTCCAAGGGAGGTCGGCGATAACCAATATCAGAAAAGTTTTACTTGTCTTGGACGAGGTAAAAAAAATCCCCAACACACCACCCCTACTCGGCCTTGGTCACAATAGACACTGAAAAGGCATTTGACTCGGTCGACTGGGGGTGGATGGACCTTGTCTTAGACAAAATTGGACTAGTGGGACCATTTCGCAGATTTTTACGTACTCTGTATAGTAATCCAATTGCCCAAATAAGCCTCCCAGGTTTTTTGTCCACCCCCTTCTCTCTGCAACGAGGCACTAGGCAGGGTTGTCCCTTTCTCCCTACCTTTTTAACTACAATTGAACTCTGGTCTAGATTTCTTACCACCTCTCCCATTTTTTGAGGAATCTGTCAAACACTCCAAGAAAACTTGCTCTCTTTGCGGATGACATCATTTTTTTTTCTCAAACATCCGGAGAGGGACCTCCCGCACTTATTTCACCACCTAAGATTGTTCAAGACTTTCTCGGGTTTTAAAATTAATGAATCAAAGACGGAGCTTCTTAGACTCGCTCCTAACTCACGCTCAATTTCGTTAGACCATCTGAACTCCCCAATAAACATCACCAATAAATCCATTAAATATCTAGGAATTTTCATAGGGACGTCTCCGGAAACAATTTACTCTCTAAACTACCCCCCTCTCATTGAAATTGATTAGAGAACTGGACAGGTGGTCAAAGTTACCACTTTCCCTCCTAGCCCGTTGCCATCTCATTCGTATGATGAGTTTCCCGAAACTTTTGTATCCCCTTCAAACCATCCCCTTACTGTTAAAACATTCGGACGTTAAAATTATCCAGGCGGGGTTCTCAAGATTCATCTGGGCGGGGAAAAAAAACCAAGAATTGCCCTCTCAAAGCTTATGCTCCCGAGGAAATTAGGGGGCATAAACCTCCCTGATGTGCGACTATATAATATAGCGTGCAACCTCAGACATTGCCTAGATTGGGTAAAGAATACCTCTTATTATTCTAACACAGAACTTGAATCGGTGCTCGCCTCCCCTTGGGACCTCTCGGCCCTTTTGCACACCAAATTTGCCAATATCCCTCCCACCATTAGATCATGTCTGCTAATGCGTGACACAATCGCTACCTGGAAGATCAGCCGCAAACTATTCAAACTCCCAGCCCATCTCAGCAAACACATGCCGCTCTCTGGTCAACCAGAATTTCCACAGAGTGAGAGGGACCCTCACCTTCGCATTTGGAAAGCAAAAGGTATAACCACAGTGGGCCACTTGTTCAATATCCAAAAAGGTAACTACCACTCACTACCTGAACTCCAAAATTTATACCGAATCCCAACATCTCATTTCCTTACGTTTGCCCAGGTTAACAGTTTTGTAAGGTCCAGGGTGGTTAATCTTACTAAGGAATTCCCATCGAACGACTTTGACGAACTAGTGAGCCCTCAGACCTGCCGACACTCCCTTTCTCTGCTGTATACAAAACTGAGGGAGTCACAACTCCCTGTAACAACCTCTACCTTACTGTCTAAATGGGAGGAGAATTTCCCAGGCCTGAACATTCCACAGTTGGCCATAGAAGGTTGGAACAAAATCAACAAAGCCGTGATCAGCGAGAACTGGCGGGAGACTTATTTCCGTTTTATGCACCGGGCAATTTACGGATTTAACATCCCACCCCATCCTCTCGCTCCCGATCGTAAGCTAGCCTGCCCTAAATGTCTACAACCAAAGACAGATCTGATCCATGGGATATGGTCATGCCCCCATTCCCAGGGATTCTGGGGAGAACTGAGAGACACCTTAAAGTTAAGATGGGCCGTAGACATCCCTTTGTCCCCTTCATTCTGCCTTTTCCACGATCTAACTGGCCTTAGCAAATACCACATACTAATGCATATTCTTCTTCTGGCGGCAAAACGCTGCATCCTAAACAACTGGCTGGAATCCTCAATGCCAGGAGTGGGAGAGGTCCTGCGACTGGTCAGGACGTATCTAAGTCTTGAGAGGATGGAAGTGGAAGTGGCTAAATTAACTTTAACTGAAAAGTTTTTCACCACTTGGAAACCATTCATAGAAGCCTTCATGTCTTCTGAAGACATTAAGTCTCTGGTTTTCCCTTTTAGGTTTTCCAGGTGGTACCTTGAGGGCGTTCTAGCGGGATCTTTGGGACGTTTGCATCTCCCCGAGACGTTACCGTGTTTCCCATGCAATTCTAACATTGATCCGCACTTATAGTCTCTGGTTGAAAAGCCTGCACTTCTTGGGGGAGCGCCCCGAGGTCAAATTAAACAACACCTTGCAAGGTTTTAAATGGGTTTAGTGCACCATTGAGGTGGTGAACCTCCCTACACTACTTCTACTTCCCTCCTGCTTCCCCCCTCCCCTTTTTTTTTTTTCCTCTCTGTCTCTCTTCTCCCCCTTCGTTGTCTCATGTTGGTTCTGTCTGGGTATTGTCCTTAGATTTTTGTGATGTTTATATTCTCTGTAGTTGTGATTGCATACTTTAAGTGTTTTAATATAGAAAAATGGTTTCTCGTTTGGACTTCAAGGAACCATTCGTTCTCTTTAGGGAGAACGATCATCTCTTCTGGACTTGGTCGGCTTGAAGCCCGCGTTAATACGCGCCGCTCTTGCCGCAGACAACATACTGTCTTTACTTTTCATCGCAAACAATGTACGTATTTTGTAGTTAATGTATTGTGAAGTGCATGGGAAACCGAATAAACATAAGTTTAAAAAAAAATAATAATTTGGGGACTTAACAGGCCAGGTTAGTACTTGGAAGTCTTTGTCATGCTCTTTCAACCAATATTGGACATTTCTAGCTGTGTGACATCACATTGTATATATGGGTGTACATAATCTGCAAGACCTTTATAGCCATTGTTCACCTATCACACAAATGGCACATGGCGTTCTGCATCTTCCATATCACTTATTTGGAATTTTTCCATTTGTCCACTCTTGATACGCTTTCACCACCGCAGCACCTGAACAGTTCACAAACTTTCAGAAATATAAATATTCATTTAAGGCACATTGGTTCTTGCCTTATGGGATCCAAGTCTTCATCATTAGGGGAACCAAGCTTAAAAATTCACTTTTGCCCTCCCTTCATCCACATCTTATCCCTATTTTCAGAAATACTGTCACCCTTGCTCCTGAAATAGTCATCCATTTTTGCAACTCTGCTATATCATCCCCTCATGAGAGCAACAATAGATGTGTGCAGACAACCTATCACAGATCTTATGTACCCACCCACCAGTTCATGACATGCGACTTTCTTCATGAGCTACAAGCTGCCAATGTCAAAAGTAGGACATGGTCATAATCATGAGACTTTCCTGCGTATAATGGAAGCTCTTAGAAAACTTCTAAAATGTAGATGACACTTCCTTCTCCCCTAGAATTGTATTTTTCTTTTAAGACCCCTTTTCTTCTACCTTTTAGTCCATGCTCCAATGCAGAGACCTAGTGACTTCCTCTGTAAAATGAAGAGGACAACATTTAGTACTGCCATAGTATTTGTCACTTCCAACAGTGGAGGATAATACTAGGCAGTGCCTAAAATTGATATTGCCCATTCCATAAAAGTCCAATCTATTACACTTCAGCTGGCAAATAAGTCCTCGCTCAAGGCCATAGATGTGAAACAAAGTTATTGGTCCCAGAAAATGGCGCTGCAGCACAAATGTAAGGAATAGGGAATTTTTTTTTATTTAAAAAAAAAATACTAGCGCATAATGTAAACTCTACACATTTGATATCACTGGAATCGTACCAACCTGCAGAATACAGATAACATGTTAATTACATCAAACAGTGAACTTCATAACAATGAAACCACAGAAAAACAGTGCAATTATGTTTTTACTTACATTCCACTAAACATAGAATTTTTGGTGGTTTCCCAGTACAATGTAAATTATGTCTCTTGGAAGATGGGGAAGAAAAAAACAAACGTTATGAAAAAAATAGGCTGCAGTGGAAAGGGGTTAAACTTTGGGGCTGAGCATCTTTACTTTGGGCAAATGCTGGATTTTTAGGTACAGAAGACCTCATGTCTCAGATTAAAAGCGGACAGCTTCCTATAGAAACCAGTTAGCACTTAGGGTGCGTTCCCACGGTAGTGGACAAATACCGGCCGCGGTTTGTCCTGTTTTGCGGCGGTTCCCACGGCCGCGCGGGGGGGGGGGGGCGGCTTTGCTCCGCGATGAGCGGAGAAGAGCCCTCCCATTGAAAAGCACACATTCTGTCCGGTTTTCGGACGGAAGAAGGTGCTTGTCCAATGTTTTGCCAGCGGCAAAACGGCTGGGCGGAAAACCCGTGCAGTGGGGACTGCTGCGCGGGTTTTCCATAGAGCACAATTGTGCTCATTTTCGGCCGGTTTTTCAGGCGGTCTGAAAAACCGCAAACTGGCTGAAAAACCGTCTGAAAAACCGGCCGAAAACCCGTGCTGTGGGGACATGGCCTTATGGTTCATTATTCCAGTCTGGTTTAGAAACTGAAGCTGAAGTTGGTAGGAGTCCACATCAAGTGGTGAATCCCCTTCAAGCAGATGTAGCGTAATGCTTAATGAGTCTTAATCTTCCCTCATGCACAATAAATGTTAAATCCCCACTTGTGAAATGTTATGTACAGGAAATTATTAGTTACTAGCTGGAATTTATTGGGTTATTTTCCCTTTTCCACGGTGGAGGATCAGGCATAAAAATTCTTATTAATTTAACTTGCACTGTTCTCAATTTACGGCTTAGTAATGTTTTGCATATGCTTGTAAAAGCAATGGAAACTCTGTAAGAGTTGGCAGACTATCATATAATCGCCCTCCAAAGTGGATAGTGCCCCTCCTCTAATATAAAATGTGGTCATGTTGTATAAACAGCCAAATCTTGACATTACCCACCTGCTAATTTCCATTCACATCATATTCACCATTATAAATCATGACCACCAGGAATAACGATTAATTATGGACAACAGACAAAATATTCTTAAATTTATTTAAAAAAAAAAACAACTGCTAATTAAAACTAGTTAAAAAAAAAGCCGGCCACACACCAGGGTGTAGGATGGCCATTAATTAACACATATGAATAGCGGATACGGTGCTTCCTTAAAACCAATTCTTCCTTTTATTAACACATCCCATAAAAGACATTAAACCACAACGTAGCAGCATGTCCATAGATTGTAGAAAAAGTATATACTCAAGTGAATGATGCGGCTCCTTCACAGATAATAATGATTGCAGCTTCCATCCAGGTAAGCCGGAGATGCCGGCGGCCGGGCAGAAATGACGCAACCTGTGCGACGTTTCGGGGATAGCGTCTCCCCTTCCTCAGGCATGTATGCTTCAAGTTAACCCCTCCCCGCCGGCATCTCCGGCTAACCTGGATGGAAGCCGCAATCATTATCTGTGAAGAAGCCGCATCATTCACTTGAGTATATACTTTTTCTACAATCTATGGACATGCTGCTAAGTTGTGGCTTAAAGGGGTTTTATCGTTACAAAGATCATGTCTCAGATTATGGGGACAGTAAAAATAAGCACTTTTGTAATTGGGTTGCATTACCTCTGTCACTTGGTTTAGCCGATATCAGCTTCGCTGTAAAACTGTCTTTTATTTCTGCTGTTGCTGGGTCAGAACGCCCCCGGGTCGATACCTGTGCCCTAGACAGGCCCCCTGCACTGTGATTGGCTGGCTGACATTTCATTCAGCCTGTTTGGTACGCCCCTAGACAGGAAACATCCTGGCCAAGCCCCCTGCACTGTGATTGGCTGTCTGCACACTCTGTGTTTACTCCCCTCTGAGCTGTTAAAATCGATAGTGAAACCAAGTCTGCTGGCTCTATGTACATCTCAGCTCTATGGTGATGATCTGGGCAATAACTGCCTGTTTAAAGGGCTTTTTGCCAAGAGGTTGATTAACCTCCTCACAGGTTAATCTGTTCCTCAGGCGTTCTGTTCCTCAGATCGAATGCAAGCCCCGCCTCCTTATGACGTCATCATCTGTATTGTATAACATGACGATTCAACACTGTTTCTGTATGAGCTGTTTGTATAGAGCAGTGCATAGGTGATCAGCTTGTCAAGACATAGGTTGGGAGTTCAAGTCCCAATCGTTTTCTTTTTTGTTTTTTTTTCTTTTATAAATTGTACACATATGTAAATATATGAAAATTTATGTGTAGACATCTATAATTTTATATATACACACACACACACACACACACACACACACACACACACACACACACACACACACACACAGCTCCCCTATATAGTGTCCCATCCTCACAGTCACACCAAGCACTTCCAACATATGTGATACAATGCATATACTCTCAGGGATGAGACATGATATAGGGGAGCTATGTATGTGTATATATATCATTATAGAGATTGACATATATATTTTAGGTCTCTCTACATATGTGTAGAATTTAGGGGGGGGGGGGGAATAAACCCTGTGAGGGGACTAGAACTCCAAACCCCTTCGTTGTAAAAACAATAAGTCTATCACTGCTCTACCCGCTGCACCACCAGCCCAAGTCAGTTACAGGTTCAGCAGATTCTTCTCTGAAAGCTGATTTGCTTCTGCCCCCACCCCCCCTGTTTTCACTCATATCACTGACAGCAAGCAGAGATGTGTAATTGAAGCTGACATTTGGACTTGTAGTTGAGTAAAGGTCTCTGCCTGTTGTCAGTACAATTTGGTTGAATACCACTAGAACAGGAGTTAAAGCTGCTGGCTTTCAGTGTGTAAACTAAGAGATATAATAGGTGCTTGCTGCAGCTTGTGGAGCCTCAAGGCTGCAGACATAAGCATGCAGGAGACTACAGAGCTGTTATATCCAGACAACCTTCTGCATCCCCTGCTTCAAACAAAATGATGATGTCACAGTTCTTCAGTGAGGAGAGACACGCCTGCTGGGAGGGGAGACACGCCTGCTGAGAGGAAGAACACGCCCCTGGATTTCTAATTCAATCTGAGAAAATTAGCTGAACAGCACGAGCAGCTCAAACGATAAATCCCCTTTAATGTCTTTTATGGGATGTGTTAATAAAAGGAAGAATTGGTTTTAAGGAAGCACCGTATCTGCTATTCATATGTGTTGTGCAGTGGTGGGCTTAGAAAACCCGTATATAGGATCGGTTGCATTAGGCCCCGTCCACACGACGGGTTTGGCCGCGGCCTTTGCCGCAGTTCCCGCAGCCAAACCTCGTCCGACCCTCGCCGCGGGCGTGGCTTGGGGCGCGGCATGCGGAGAGGGTTTGCCCCCATGCAAATTAATCGGCAGGGGGCAATCCACGCCGCAGGCCAGCCGCGCACCACCCGCGGCGACGCCCGCAGCAACACCACGTGGCCGTCGCGCTGAGAACTCTCTGTCAAGAATTGACAGGAGAGTTCTCACATGCGCGGCAGGGCCGCGGCCAAACCCGCGGCGTGTGAATATTAACGCGGTTTCCAATAGGAAACCATGTTAATAAACTAGGCGCAATTTGGCCGTGGTTTTTGCCGCGGAAACGGCCAAATCCGTCGTGTGACCATGCCCTTATACCCAACTGTCAATACTTGCATGAACTATTGAATTTAGCCACGATTTAAATTGTCATTAATTAATTGTAAAAAGGAGTGTTTTCTAAATTCATCTTTTTCTTTGGATCAACGTCCATACACTGTAACGGACACCATGAAATACTTAATTTCCCCTGTGGTGGCACTCTAGAGAAACTGCACACTTGAATCTAGTTTCTCCCACAGATCACAGTTGATTATTGGGTACCTAAACAGATAAGGTGGCCTACACAATGATTATAATGTTTCCCATATGTTCTACAGCAGCACAACCAAGGGGGTATTTCTGCTTCTGCAAACTGATATGACAGATGGAACTTATGATCAAGATAGAAATGTCCTCAATTAACAAATGAACTAAATCCTCCCCTTCAAATAGCTGGATCCCCAGCATACTAAATGTTTGTTTCTGTCCTGTGTAGGACAAGGACAGGTGCTTTGATGCACTTCCTAGTTAATTGTGGAAGTGCAATAATTTGCTGCCTAGTGCTACTAGTTTCTCAGTCTATGATGCTATTGCTATTGGGTGCAGTCCAAATTAACAGCGGCCACAGTGCGTACTTTCAACAGCGCTACAGCCCGGCCTTCTATTACTTTCATTTTCCCCATGCCACTTCTTTTCACGTGCACGTACTGTGCATCGGGGAATACGCTGGCTTATCATAGCATTCAATGAGTGCTATGATTTTACTGTAGCTGTGGGGTGTACTTCAGACACATTGCAGCACAATTACATGCCAAAGTATGCCCTGCAAATACATCATGTGAATATCCACTAAAATGTAGTAGCCTGGTAGTATCTGTCAGTCCCAAAACAACCATCTTTCCTAATGCTAATGAGAGTGCTAGGCTCGATATCAGCGGCTGCAGATAGAGCTTCACGGGCCCTGTAGCACTTCCACCACTTTCAAAGTAGGCTTTTTTGACGGTGACCAAATGTCTAAGCCAGAGTATTACGTAGCAGGGAAGTGGTTGCTGAGGCCAGATATCTTCTATCAGATCACTCAGAGATGGTATGTGCCAGAGATTGATCACATGGCTCTGAAGTATAATGCCGAGGTGGAGACATCCTATTTCCCATACAGAGAGGACAATCCATTGGAAGTAGAGAATTCTCCATACCTTGGCGGTTGCAGATCACCTGCATAAACTACTCACAAAAAGTCAGGGATATTTTGGTTGAAATTTCATGATGAACATAAAACTTCTTGAATATTTTTTTAAATGCACCAAATGAGACCATCTCTTACCTTTAGAATGCACATGTTCAACTGTTCTATGTTTCAGTACTTTCTGCACAACTTGCTGATCTTGAACAAGGAGCTTAATAGCATAATTCACAACAATTGTTTGATCCCTGAATCGACCAATACATTTAGGGGATCCATTTTAATTTGGATTTAAACAGTCCTCCTCATCATGCTGTTCACATTTTGACATCATGAGACCAAGACAACACCTTACAACTGATTAACAGTACCTCATCATTGCAAGGCTTAAAGCAGGATGCTCTCAGATGGAAGTGCCAAGGAGCTTAGAGTGTCATCAGCAGGTTGTATCAGAGAGACTGGGAGAGTGGAAGTGGAGACTGGAAGTGACATGTCAGTTCTTTTCCCCGATGCATATTGTACGCTGGGGAAAACGTCAGGTAATCATAGCACTCAATGAGAGCTATAAATTACTGTATTTGCAAGGAGTAATTTGGACGTAGTGCAGCGCAATTATGCGCCAAATAACACCCCACAAATACGCCGTGTGCACATACCCGAACAAACATTTGTTTTCCCATAGTTCTAGTAGCACAAATGTTCCATCCTTAGTTTCCTTATTTGCTTTATAGTAACCATATGTTATGCTGGTCATGCAGCTGTTTAAAGGGGCAGCACCCAGTTTATTAGTTAATTGAGCACATTTATCTCTTGATGAAAAGTTCTACCTGTTCTACTAGTTCACAGGGGCAGGAATACCCCAATGTTTGTGCTGCTGTTGGGACTAAGGGAAAAGAAAATTTCATTAGAAATCAACGCTTTTATTCCAGTCCCACATGAATATGATGTGTGATTGAGAGAACAATACAGATACATCCATAGCATGTATAGTAGATGTACAGGGTGAGTCAGAAGTATCTGGACATCCTTTTATTTCAGAAATGACATGGAAAATGACATATCTGAATGCTCCAGCAATAATAGGTGAGGAGGCCTGTCTTTTATGTCCAGAACATAATCACCATCTTTGGATCAATGGCAAGTTTTTCCAATGGGAAGGTGGTCATGGAGTCATATCAAAGAAGACTAGAATTGTCTCAGACATTAATTGCAACAATAAGATTTGAAAAATCTCCTGAGGTTTGAAAGATATCAATACAGAAAGTTGCAACAACAACAGCTAATTGATGTGTTCAATGTGCTGTCCCTGATGATGAACACAACACTGAAGGCTCTGGATCCAATTGTTATGCAGCAACATGACAATTTTCTGTGTTGATGACTTTTGAACCACAAGAGATATTGCAAATTTGATTACGGCAAGACAATTCTAGTCCTCTTTGTTATAATTCATGACCAGATTCCCATTGGAAAAGTCCTTGATTCAAAAGAGTTGCTTTCAAGATGGCGGCCATGTTTCAGATATAGCCTAAAAGATAGGCCTTCTCACACATTACTTCATGGTGTAATTTTTCCTTTCATTTCTGAAATAAAAGGGTGTCCTGGAACTTTTGACTCACCATATATACATAGTAGGCTACATTGATGAAGACAGGTAGGCCATAGTAGGCCACATTGTCTGTGAAGGTGTTCTCAGGGCAATTTCTAGGCAAAATCACTCATAGGGTGGGCAGAAAACGATTTCTCCTCTCTCCCCCCCATGGTCAGTTAAGATAGTGGGGCATGTACACTGCTTAGAACTCATCCTTACTTAAGACAATCAGTAGGCAGGTCTTGTCTCATGCCCCTTCCCCAACCAGAGCCATTTTAATACTTTAGTTGCTCAATGTAGAGGTTTCATGATTGCCTCCTTCCCCCAAACATTGTTTATTATGTCATCACAATGAAATAAATTATATCTTTTAAGAGACAATTTTATTAGGCATATAAATGAAAACATATTCACTCACAGGTGAGTAGATGCTAGCTTTCTCTTCTCCATCCAGACTACCATGAGAACTTCCGACCTTATTGCTTCCCTCAGTGGTGTCCCTGTCACTGCCCTGTAACTGTACCCACTGTACTTCAGATATAAATAATAGTGCTACACAGTGTGTCAAAAATAATAGTGCCAGTGTCCCCAAACAATAAAGCCAAAAAGATAATTCATCGAATTGTATCTTAGACAAAAATAGCGCCTAAATAGTGCTCCATGTACACATCGGATATAGATCGCTTCTCTGGCCCCTTCCTCACATACATATTGCTGCTGTACCCACCTCTCTGTGTCACATATAGACCACTGTTGTAGCCCCCCTCCTCTATTGTATATAGACCACTGTTGTAGCCCTCTCCTCTGTCGTATATAGACCACTGTTGTAGCCCTCTCCTCTGTCGTATATAGACCACTGTTGTAGCCCCCTCCTCTGTCATATATAAACAACCACTGTATCTCCCCTGTCAAATATAGACTACTACCGTAGCCCTTCCTCATTTAACTTCTGGCTCCTCCACTTCTGTGGCGTGGTAAGAGCTGAAGGACTTTTGGTGACATAAAGCTCATGTCACAGGGCATTAACTCTCTTAAACCCACTGCAGGTTTATCTGCAATGTAACAGGGCTTTTTCTTGGGGTGGACAGGGACATTGACCATCTATGGTGCTTACAACACCTTTTAATACATTTAGTGCTCCGAACGGTCTCTAGCTCCGCCCATCCCAAAAAACAGTCCTACGCATTATCCCCTTCTCTGATAAAACTTTAAAAAAAAGTTCCCATTTTATTGATTATCTTTAAACAAGTAGGCAAAGATAAATAAAGACTATTACTAAATACATTGCTGTTCTGATTTTGCTTCTCTTGAGAGCTAGAGCAGATCTTATCTCCTCCTACACAAGCTTCCCTAGGTTACCGACCATCTCTCTCTGCTCTAACAGGCACTAGCACCCTGGCCAGGATGGAGAAGTCACTCCCTGATGTATCTTATCAGCAGCACAGGAGCTTGTTTATGTTTCTTAGTTGATCAGTGTTTCTAATTAGGCAATTATTAGCTTGTGTAAAAGGAGCCTTAGTCACAGGGTGGTACCACTTGAGGCAGGTAAAGATTTCAACCTCAGACAGTCTTCATATTTAAAGGCTCCATCAATAATAATCTGACCACAGGATGTCCCGGTGCTCAACGATCAGTTATAATCTGTGTGGAAAACTAGCATCAAGGGTTCACTTTCCGTACAGTGCTACCAATAATAAAGCAGATCCCATAGAAACCGATATTGCATCCATGTCATGAATGTTCATTCTGGGTCTCGCCTTGTAGCCGCACACGCTGAAGGGTTCGGAATATGGGCCCCTCTCTATTAACTCCCTGATACTATTTGACCTTGAATTTTCTAAACCAGGAACCTCAATCCGTGCCCCAAGAATTTCCATGTCACGAAAAGTGATTGCCCAGTTGTGCTGAATTTTGTAATAATTGCAACAACTTTGTAAGAAAAGTCATTGAAGTCAAAGTAAAAGATCAATGTGGATTTGTTGAACCTGAATGATCGGTTCCCACAATGGAACCAAGAAATGTGCCCGGGGTGTCCCTGCGTCACGAGCACTGATGAAGTACAGTATGCTGAGTGTGTGCAAGCCTCCCGCCTGTGAGTAAAGTAGCCTGTTGTCTGGGGCATCTTTCCAGCCCTATTCCAGTGAGAGTGTGAGGCCAGCAGTGGGTGGAAGATCTGCCTGTGTCCATCTGCTGCCAGCTCCAGCTGCTTTCTTCTGCCCATAGCAACCCCTCTGCCCCCATCATCTGCCACCTGTGCTCACTGTGCTCCTTACCCCATCTCCCTCCTCTATCATCACACATTACATTGCATAACTTTTGTTCTCCCTCCCACTGTCTCTCCACTCACCGTCTCCTTCTCTAGAACCTCATATCCCTCAGCCGCATTTGGTCTCCCCCTCCCTCCTCTCATAGTCCAGCTGAGGAACATATTATACCCTCTTACACCCCCTACCTTGCCTCCTCCTCTTTGGTCATCTATCCTCTGTCAACTTTAGACCTGAGCTTCAGATCTCCAAGATGCAGCCAAGACACCAGGTAAGAAGAGGGGTGGGCACAGGGGGAGATGGAGGTGTGTGAGCAGAGGAAGGAGGGGGCAGGGTCTCTACCCCTATTCATTCTACAGCCAGGATTGAAGAGGTTAATGAAACAGGAGGGTCTGTCTGGAGACAGTGGGCTGCTTTGTACTTGATGATGACTGGGTCGCAGGGAGAGGGTAGCAGAACATTTATGCCTGTATTTTGATGGGGGATTTAGGGAGATTATTTGTGGTTACTTTGGGGTGGAGGAATTTTTTTTATGTAAGAGATTCCCAAAATTCTAAAAAGTTTGTTTAAATCTAGTTGCATAGTCGTGCAGATACTTTGTTACATAGATAGTGTCTATCAAATGTGCATCATGTTTTAGCTATTTGTATGTCATGTAGTAAACCGTATATTCACACAGGGCGGATTTGTCTGGATGGAGTTGTCGATAGCATGTAGAGTGTGTAAACGGGACAGTCACAGACATTTCTGCAACAACTTACTAGCATGTGACTATATCCCCATCCATTGCAACAAGCCATGATTTATAGGCCAGGTCTACACAGCATAAAACAAAAAAACAAAACCTAAACACTGCTTTCAATGTCAGTTTTTTTGTCCAAAGCAGCTCAGTTTCTTACCAGTTTTTTGGGTGGTTTTCAGTTTTTTGGTGCATTCTTTGGACTTTTTTGGCAGTTTTTAATGTATGCAAAATCCATATACCTTGTTAAATAGCATTAGTGTACAAATATACATACGCAGCTGAGTCACATTATTATGATCACGTCTTACTTTCGTTGTTGGCAATGCTTTCACATATGGTGAGCTGAGTTGGTGGGTATATAATGTGTCATAGGCTGTCTTTATAGAAAGAGGGATGATTATTGGGCCAAGGGTGGTGGTATTTCTGAAACTGCGCAATTTATGAACTGTTTGCTGGCTGCTGCTCACTGGCTATATGGATTACTGTTTAAGGAGTTCCATAACTTACAGTCTTTTACTTAACCCTTTAATCCCTCCAAAGAAAAAAAATATTACTCTTTATTTTTCTCTTCCTCGCCTTCCAAAAGCCATAATGTTTTTATTTTTCCACCTATATAGACATATGAGGACTTTTATTTTGCGGAACAAGTTCTACTTTCTAATCGTGACATTTGTCGTACCATAGAGTATACTGGGAAACCGCAAAAAAATTCTAACTGGGGCAAAATGTGAAAAATTTTTACTTGCGCCATGTTTGCGGGAATTTTTTTTTTGCGGCGTTCATTCTTCGGTGAAAGTGATGTGTTAGTGGTTGATACGCATCCGCCAATACCAAACATGTATGGTTTCCATTATATTTTGGTGGCGTAAAAAAATTCCAAACATTTTCTATCTTTTAAATTTGCGCCGTGGCACCATTTTGTGCGACCAATAACTTTTTTTTGTACTAACACCTATGGACGTCAGTGAGGCGGCATTTTTTTGCAGGCTGAAGAGGAATTTTTATTGCGAGCAGTTTGGAATACATTGGACTTTTTTCATCACTTTTTGATCCATTTTATTCCACTTTTTATAAGACATGAAATGACCCCCAAAAAAAATTTTTTTAACGTTTGGAATTTTTTTTCTTCTACGGTGTTCAGCGTGTGGGAAAAATTAGGTTATACTTTAAAAGATCAGACTTTTTCGGACGTGGCGATAACAAATATGTGTAACTGTTTTATTATTTTATTTCTTTTATTTGTAAAATGGTGACATGGGGGTTGATTTGAACATTTAATTTTTTTATACTTTCAAACTTTTTTTTTTAACTTTGACTTTGAGTCCCGTAGGGCGCTTCACCACTAGGGGGTGCGATCTTTTATACAGCCTAATGCATTAGGGTTTACCAAGATGGCGGTTTCCCCACTTTCTGCCTGGGGCTGGAAGTGGGGCAAACGAAATCATGGCAGCGATGAAGGCCTTCATAAGGCTTCCCGCTGCCATGTCCAGGCATCGGATCCCCGTAGGCACTGTTTTCCATTCATTTAGACGCCGTGGCCATCTTTTCCGTGGCGTCTAAAGGGGTAAACCGCGCAGGGGGCCCCGCCGCCCTCCCCCCCCCCCCCACTGTAACCACCGGGTGTTAGCTGAAATTAGCCCTGCGATCCCGCTGCACAACCTCTTAGTGCCACAAGGACATTCCCATACGTCTAGGTGGGTTAACGAGTTAAATGTGTTGTCCACCTCGTAAAAAATTATTTTAATAGCTCGTGGGCCCCCAGTTAATACAAAAAAACTTATACTCACCTTCCTCCAGTCTTCAGTCTTCTGTTGACACAAGTCAAGAGTCAGGTCAAGTATCTCTACTTGCATCAACATTCAGAGCCAGGGGCGTAACTAGAGAAGCCAGGGCACAAAAGCAAACTTTTGGATGGGGCCCCCTACCCCCCCCCCCTCGCCCACCTCCCTGACCATGACCATGTACCAGGACATGCTGTTAGATAATATAGATAATACAAGGGGTAAATACCTTACCATACATCTCACGATTATATTGCTACCAAACAAATCCACTATACCAAAACCGACATGACCAATAACTCTACTACAGATGGACCGGATTATACCGCCAGAACATGACCACAAGTTACACGCTGTGACTGAATAATACCCCTACACTATTACTGATCAGTACACAAAGAAAAATAGTACCGCCATATAGTGACCATATAGTGGTATATACTAGTGTACACAGGCTCTGCAGACTGTATATTACCCCCATACAGTGACCACATAGTGGTAGACACCAGTTTACACAGGCTCTGCTGACATATAAGTGATTACAGTGTAGTTACATCTTGTGACTCACAGATGACGTTTCTCTGACAAGTCGTTGACTTTCCCCTTTGTTCTGCATCCGGTCCAGTCCGCCATGATGACATTGCCCGACCACTTGTCCCTGCAGATTTAGACACAAATATCTTAGAATCCTGACTTTTCCAGCACCTGCCCCCCTGGCTATATGGGGTCCATTTAGGCAGGCAGGGTTTAGATAGGATATATGGGGCCCCAAATAGGCAAAGTTTAGGTAGTCAATAGAGTGCCCATATAGGCAGGCAGGGTTTAGGTAGCTATAGGGAGCCATACAGGTAGACAGGGGTTAGGTGGGCTATAGGGGCCATATAGGTAGGCAAGCTTTAGGGGGCTATATGGGCAGACAGGCTTCACGGTAGCTATAGGGATATTCAGGCAGGCAGACTTAGAACTATATAGGCAGCCTTTAGGGGCTATGCAGGCCGGCTGGGGGGCTATGCAGGCAGGTTGGGGGTATCTAGGCAGGCTAGGGGGCTATAAAGGCAGGCTAGGGGGCTATAAAGGCAAGTTAGGGGGCTATAAAGGCAAGCTAGGGGTATAAAGGCAAGCTAGGGGGTAATAAAGGCAAGCTAGGGGGTATAAAGGCAAGCTTAGGGGGCATACAGTAGGCTTAGGGGATATACGGTAGGCTTAGTATGGAGGTTACGGGCAAGCTTAGGGTATACGGCAGGCTTAGGGAGTATACGGCAGGCTTAGGGGTATACGGCAGGCTTAGGAGTATAGGCAGCTTAGGTGGTATACGGCCCGGGTTAGGGGGTATACAGGTAGGCTTAAGGGGTATAATGGGCCCGGCTTAGGGGTATACAGGGCTTAGGGGGTATACAGTAGGCTTAGGGGGTATACAGGCGGCTTAGGGGGTATACAGGCGGCTTAGGGGGTATACAGCAGGCTTAGGGGTATACAGCCGGCTTTAGGGTATAACATGGTTTGGGCAAGGGTTTTTGGGTATACCGGCGGCTTAGGGGGCAAACAGGCCGCTTTGCGGGTATACCGGCGGCTTCGTGGGTAAACAGGCGGCTTAGTGGATATACAGGCAGCTTAGTGGGTATACAGGCGGCTTAGGGGGTAAACAGGCAGCTTAGGGGGTATACAGGCGGTTTAGGGGGTAAACAGGCGGCTTAGGGGGTAAACAGGCAGCTTAGGAGTATATGGCAGGCTTAGGGGGTAAACAGGCAGCTTAGGGGCATACAGGGCTTGAGGGTATACAGGGCTTAGGGGTAAACAGGCGCTTAGGGGTATAAAAGACGTGCTTAGGGGGTATACAGGCGGCTTAGGGGGTATACAGGCAGCTTAGTGGGTATACAGGCAGGCTTAGGGGGTAAACAGGCGGCTTAGGGGCATACGGCAGGCTTAGGGGGTATACAGGCGGCTTAGGAGTATACGGCAGGCTTAGGGGGGAAACAGGCGGCTTAGGGGGTATACAGACGGCTTAGGGGGTAAACAGGCGGCTTAGGGGGTATACAGACGGCTTAGGGGGTATACAGGCGGCTTAGGGGGTAAACAGGCGGCATTTGGGGGTATACAGGCGCTTAGGGGGTATAACAGGGGGCTTAGGAGGGTATAACAGGCGGCTTAGGGGTAAACAGGCGGCTTAGGGGTATACAGGCGGCTTAGGGGGTATACAGGTGGCTAAGGGGTTAAGCAGGCGGCTTAGGGGGTATACAGGCAGCTTAGGGGATATACGGCAGGCTTAGAGGGTATACAGGCGGCTTAGGGGGTAAACAGGCGGCTTAGGGGTATAACACGGCAGGGCTTTGGGGTATACAGGCAGCTTAGTGGGTATACAGGCAGGCTTAGGGTAAACAGGCTTAGGGTATACGCAGCTAAGGGTTATACAGGCGCTTAGGGGTATCAGGCAGCTTAGGGTATCAGCTTAGGGGTATACAGGGGCTAGGGTATCGGGAGCTTAGGGGGTATACAGGTGGCTTAGGGGGTATAGAGGCGGCTTAGGGGTATACAGGCAGGCTTAGGGTGTATACAGGCGGCTTAGGGGTATACGGCAGACTTAGGGGTATACAGGCAGGCTATGGGGTATACAGGCAGGCTTATGGGGGTATATAGGCAGGCTTAGGGGCAAGTAAAATAAGAAATCCCTTACTCACCTCGGTCCACGCTCCCCCGATGCGCCGCACTGCAGTCTCTCTGCAGCCTCTGTGCTCAACGCGGGCAGCGCGGTGATGTGACGTCACCGCGCGCGCCCACATGATCACAGAGGGCCGACAGGGGAAGTAGCAGAACGGAGCGATCGGCGCTCCGTTCTGCTACCTCCCTGTAGCGCTGCCTCTGAACGCTCGGGCCAGAGGGCCCGGGTGTTCAGAGGCAGCATGCGCCGGGCCCCGCAGCTCCCCGCCCACCAAAGTGAACTGTTAAGTTCACTGCCGGCAGGACCAGGAGCGGCATTACCAGGGTAGCGGACGTGGTAGCAGCTGCCCCGGGGCGCGGCCCCCCCTAACCGCATGGGCCCCGGAGCAACTTCTACCCCTGCTACCCCGGTAGTTACGCCCCTGTTCAGAGCTGTTCACTACTGAGATGATGTGAGTTAGTGGCACATGACTGCTTCAACCCTCACTACAAGGATTGCTTTATATGTTAAAGACCTTTCAAAAACAAGTCTCTTCGCAATATGTGTCCATTAACAGAGTGCTACCTATTCTGAGATATCCCCTCTTGTATGGGCTGCATCAGCTCCTCAGGTCGCTATAGCTACAGACCTGTTCAATCTCTCCTGATAGGCTGCCAGTGCTGATCGCTATAGCTACAGACTTGGTGTCTTCAGCAGCTTGTCACTGCAGACCAGTAATAGCCACTAAAGCCAGTAAGCACATCCCTAAATTCAAAAATGATATCAGGAATAAGGTAAGATGAATCAATGTAGTGAGACAACCCATTTAAAAAGCACATTACCGCCATTACGACCTATTGCCACATTTAGCTTATATGTTAGAACCTAATGTATATGAATGTACATAGTACAATTTGCCACTGGGGATACTTGTGTTGATAGGTTGGGACGCATCTGCAGGACAGAGCATGAGCTAACTCCCTGCAAATCTGCATACTATTGTGTGAAGCCACCATTAAAGGTGTTTTCTCACTATGTGGTTTCACAGAGCCACACCCAGCTTCAGACTTATACTTTCTGATTAGGATGCGGCGTGGTTCTATAACAATGATTGGTATATCAGCTCTAAAAAAAAAAGAAGCATTTAAAAAATATGAGTCAGAGGGTCGGCATCAGCCTTTGAAAATTACAGAGAGCTTAATAAAATCTGTAAAAAAGTGATAAAAGCAGCTAAAATTCAAAATGAAAGGCAGATGGCCAAGGACAGCAAGACTAACCCAAATAAATTCTTTAAGCATATAAATGCCAAAAAGCTGAAATCAGAGCAAGTAGCAACCTTAAAAACCTGTATTGGGGTTCTGGTCACTGGGGACCAGGAGAAGACAGAGGTACTAAATAGGTTCTTCAGCTCAGTATATACTATTAATGAGAAAGTAGTTGATGGGGGTGGGCCAAGTGCAGATGTAGGTGGTGCCAGTACTGTTAATAGATCATCTGCTATAATTAATGGGCTCAGTGTAGAAAAAGTCCAAGCCAAGCTAAATAAACTGAATGTGAACAAGGCTCCAGGCCCTAATGGCATACACCCAAGAGTTCTTAAAGAGCTCAGCTCGGTCATCTCTGTGCCCCTGTACATGATATTTAGAGATTCCCTGGAGACTGGTATAGTACCAGCCAAAAATAGAAGATAGAAACAGCACTGGGTATTGAGGAAATAGAATAGTGCACGTCCCTCAGACTGAACGATGTCTGAAGTAATACAAAAATTGAGAGGACAGCACTTGAAAAGCAAACGGTGTTTATTCTAGAAACGTTTCAGCTCTGAATAGAGCCTTTCTCAAGAAAGGCTCTGTTCAGAGCTGAAACGTTGCTGGAATAAACACCGTTTGCTTTTCAAATGCTGTCCTTTCAATTTTTGGTATAGTACCAGGAGACTGGCGCAAGGCAAATGTAGTTCCCATCTTCAAAAAAAGGCTCCAAGTCTTGCCCAGGTAATTATAGACCAGTAAGTTTAACATCTGTTATGGGAAAAATGTTTGAGGGGCTCATAAGGGACTATATACAGGAATATATGGACAAATATAATATTATTAGTGATTGCCAGCATGGATTTACTAAGGACAGAAGCTGTCAGACCAAACTGATCTGTTTTTATGAAGAGGTGAGTAGAAGTCTGGATAGCGGGGCAGCTGTGGATATTGTGTTTTTAGACTTTGCAAAGACGTTTGATACTGTCCCTCATAAGTGTTTGTTAGGTAAATTAGAATCCATTGGGTTAGAGATAACAGTGTGTAATTGGATTAAAAACTGGCTGCTGGATCGTACTCAGAGAGTGGTGGTAAATGACTCCTATTCTGAGTGGTCCCCGGTTGTGAGTGGTGTGCCACAGGGTTCAGTATTGGGTCCTCTTTTATTTAACATATTTATTAACAATATAGTGGTATAGTGGAAGGGATCAATAGCACGGTTTCGATTTTTGCAGATGACACCAAGCTATGCAGGGTAGTGCAATCAATGGAAGATGCTCATAAATTGCAAGCAGACCTGGACACACTGAGTGCTTGGACATCCACTTGGCAAATGGGGTTCAATGTGGATAAATGTAAGGTTCTGCATCTGGGTAGAAATAATCTACAGGCATCATATGTCCTAGGGGGAGAAAAACTTGGAGAATCGCTTGTTGAGAAAGACCTGGGCGTTCTTGTAGATCATAGACTACAGAACAGCATGCACTGTTAATCAGCTGCCTCTAAGGCACGTCAGATATTGGCGAATATTAAAAGAGGCATGGACTCGCGGGACAAGAATGTAATTCTTCCGCTGTACAAAGCATTGGTGCGACCTCACTTAGAATATACTGTTCAGTTCTGGGCCCCAGTTTATAGAAGAGATGTAATGGAGCTAGAGACAGTACAAAGACGAGCAACCAAACTTATAAGGGGAATGGAGGATCTTAGTTATGAGGAGAGGTTAGTAGAATTTAACTTATTTAGTCTTGAGAAAAGACGGCTTTGGGGGGACATGATTAATTTATTTAAATATATAAATGGTCCCTACAAAAAGTATGGGGAAAAATTATTTCAAGTGAAGCCCCCTCAAAAGACAAGGGGACATTCCCTTCGACTAGAGAAAAAAGGATTCAATCTCCAGAGGAGAAGAGCGTTCTTTACTGTAAGAACTGTGAATCTGTGGAATAGCTGCCTGAGGAGCTGGTCACAGCAGGAACTGTAGAGAGTTTCAAGAAAGGCTTAGATAACTACCTGGAACTTAGGAATATTAATGCATATATAGCTATGTAAAATTCTTCATCCTGGCTGGTGGAGACTCTGGGGTCAGAAATGGGGTCTCCACTGTAGCAGATTGGTTCTTGCCTTGTGGATTTCAGGGCATTAACCAGTGGTGAGACTGGGCTTAAAGTCCTTGTCTCTCTCCTTTCACCCAAATATTGCCCACCCTTGTTTGAAATTGATGGACACGTGATTCTAGTTGAGCCTGTTACTTTGATATGACTGTAGGAGATGTAAAATCTGTAGTGCACAAGACTACAGAGCTCTAAGGGTTGAAAATGTGTCCTTATCTTAAACAGCAGCCATAATCATATGCTAAAGTATGGCAATATTCTGACTGTGTAAAAGTGACCAGAGGACTTTATTTTTTTTTTTTACAAATAAATACAGGTATGTGCAATTACACATATACATTGGACTACCATCAAAAAGATATTCAAATGTATGTACTACTGAGCTAATCTGTATATGGGTTTAAAGCAGACCAAATGAAGGTATATTGAAGCTTATGACTGCGCCTTGGTATAAGTTAACTTTTTGATTGTATTCCAATTTATATCTATAACATTTGTAGATGTGAAGACCTAATTTTGTTTTCTGATCAGAGAAACTTTCCTTTTTCAAAAAGGTTTATTGAATAAGAGAACGGTTTACATGAGAGATAATCAAAGTTTCCATTACATGTAGGAATCCGTTAAATAGAAACATTTTTCTCACATAAAAATAACATAGGATTAGATCGAGAGTGTTGGAGATGTTAACAATGAGTGGTACATGTGAAGAATATCAGAAGCATTCCATAGACAACCCTCTAGAGAAAGAGGAAATTATAACGGTTATATACCATCTAAAAGAAGGGAGGGTTGATGGGAATACATCCGAAAATTGTAGAAAAAAACTTTGAGATTCTTAGTTCACACGTTTTGATCAAAAAAAATTTAAGCCACCCCCTGCTTACAACGGGATCTCGAGGCGGGTGGTCCGACGCTATCTTTACCTCTCAATAGAGAAAGATTCAGACTTCTCATTGGGTCAACCGACCTCCATAATCCAGAGAGAAAAAAAAAACACCAACCTTGCAAGCATACTGCACTGATATAACAGCCTGTGGAAGTGGGCGGGGTGCAAGAAACCAAAATGGAGGCATCCCTTCCTCCCTATATAGATTAAAAGCAATATATGCCAAGTACAACGTATAGTTCTGCACAAAAAAAACATTTCTGAAAAACACAATGTGAACCTGGGTGCCACTGGCATGGTTGCGACATATATATATATATATATATATATATATATATATATATATATATATATATATATATATATATATATATATACATATATACACACGCATACCATTACCAGTGGCACACCAACTGCTAAAAGGGCTATACAATACATAGAAACCTCCAAAGAAGCATTTATGCTATCTATCATACATGAAAAAAACTGTCAGATTCTTAGTTCACACGTTTTGATCAAAAAATGTTTAAGCCACCCCGGCTTACAACGGGATCTCAAGGCAGTTTTTCAGAAACATTTTTTGTGCTGAACTATACGTTGTATTTGGCATATATTGCTTTTCATATATAGGGAGGAAGGGATGCCTCCATTTTGTTTTTTTGCACCCCGCCCACCTCCACAGGCTGTTATATCAGTGCAGTATGCTTGCAAGATTGGTGTTTTTTTTATTTTTCTCTCTGGATTATGGAGGTCGGTTGACCCAATGAGAAGTCTGAATTTGACTCTGAGAGGTAAAAATAGACACCCGCCTTGAGATCCCGTTGTAAGCCGGGTGGCTTTAAACATTTTTTATAAAACGTGTAAACTAAGAATCTCAAAGTTTTTTTATTTATGATAGATAGCATAAATGCTTCTTTGGAGGTTTCCATGTTTGTATACCCTTTTAGCAGTTGGTGTGCCCTGGTAAGGTATGCGGTATATACCGCAACCATCAGTGGATCAGGTTACATGTGTTTTTCAGAAATGCTTTTGCAAAAATACTTGATTGCATATATTGCTTTCTTATAGGAGGAGGAATGCTCCATTTTGTTTCTTGCACCCCCCCACCTCCACAGACTGTTATATCATGCAGTATGCTGCAAGGTTGGTTTTTTTTATTTTCTCTCTGATATGGAGGTCGTTGACCAATGAGAAGTCTGAATTTGGCTCTATTGAGGGTAAAGATAGCGTAGGACCACCCACCTTGAGATCCCGTTTGTAAGCCAGGTGGCTTAAAACATTTTTGATCAAAACGTGTGAACTAAGAATCTCAATGTTTTTTTTCATGTATGATAGATAGCATAAATGCTTCTTTGGAAGTTTTAATGTATTGTATAGCCCTTTTAACTAAAGTACAGTAGACACACTGTACTTTCAATATATAAAAATAATCCAATAAGTTAGAGAAAAAGATAACGTGTGAAATAATCTTGGTAAAAAAACAAAAATTCCTGGACATGACTATCAAGCAGGGCCCCACCAACATTATATAGTTATCGGTCTATTATTGGAGAAGACGGTCTCTTAAGACGAAAGTGGGCATAGTCAGAGATAAGTAAAGAATTTGAATTCCTGTGATGCTGTGAATATCCATTCTCCCCAGACTTTATTACATTTCTCGGGGGTTTGGTCGTTATCTGCCCTTATCTCCTCCATACTCTGGACATAGAAAACTGCTTAAAACCACTCCGACACAGAGGGTATCTGAGTGGATCTCCATTTTCTAGGAATTCGAGCTTTGGCAGCTACCAGAAGGAGGATTATCAGACTCCCTTTTAGCACACTAAGACCCATAGGAAGCGTGAGGAGCAGGAGGACCGATGGGTCATTCCTAAGAGAAATACCTGTGATTAATTTTATAATTTCAATGACCTTGAGCCAGAATATTTGTATCTCTCCACACTCCCACGAGATCTGAGACATGTTTCCCAGCCCCCTTCTGCATCTCCAGCAGGTCAAAGGAACTGTAGGCTAAAGTGAGTGCAATAGTGTAGGAACTCTATACCACCTGGTAAGCACCTTGTAAGTGAGTTCCTGCAATTGACATGGTATTGAGGCTTTATGAGCCAATACACATGCTTTGGACCAGTACTCCGCTTCAAAGGAGCAGCTTAATTCCCTTTCCCAGCTATCTTGGTAGGTTGGCTTATTAGAGGATAAAGAGTCTAGCAACATATTATATAAGTTATATATAATGGGGTTTTGGGGGTCGTTGTTGAATACACAGACGTTCAAATTCAGTAAAGTCTCTAGTTCGAGTTTTTTCTTATTAGAGTCATAATAATGTTTAATTTGCATATACTGAAGCCACATATTAGGAGACTGACATTGAATGGGTACAATATCATCGTATGTTTTGAAAGACGTCTTATTAAGGAAGTCACCAATGACATGGGGATTCGTGCCTTGGCCGACCAGGCGCAACAGGTCACGCACAGAAGTTTGTAAATCTGGATTCCCTGAAATAGGGACAAGGTGGCCGTTTGGGATATATAGTTTATTCTGCGAGCCATAAGTCTTAAAAATAGATAAAGTGATTGAGATATTAGGGGCAATTGAGTCATTTTCACGCCCAGTCCCTGAGGTGTTAACCAGGGTAGAGCCGAAAGCGGTCTGCCAAGTAACTGCTCTTTGATTTGTAGCCAGCACTTTGTAGGTTTGGAATGAAACCAATCTAGAACTCTGGCAGCAACTGTCGCCAGGTAATAGAGTTTCAAATCTGGAAGAACTAGGCCACCCTTTCGCTTCTCCCTCACCAAGACCTCTAGATATTCTCAGTTTTTTGTTGGTCCAGACAAATTGCCTAATATGCCTAGTTATGTCCAGGAAGAAAGGGCTAGTTAATTTAAGTGGGATAGTTTGAAATAAGTACAAAAGTCTGGGCAAAATATTCATTTTTATAATATTAAAGGGGATGTATCGCTTCCTTACTTCGGCTGAGTCACACTTCTCTTAGCTTCCCAGCTCTGTGAATGCAGGGGCGTTTCATCCCCCCTTCACTGCTGGCCTGAGACTCCCCCCCCCTCCCCTCTGAGTCCACATATCACTGTGTCTCTCCCTATCAGTCTTATTTTATAAGATCTGTATACATACCACAGGCTGCATTCAATCTAATCTGAGCACTGATCTCTCACAGCTGGAGATGTATTACAGCTTTCTAAGGGCACAGATCTGCGTGTATGCAGGAGAGTTAGGCACAGGGTCAAAACTGTCATGTTTTCTCATTGTACAATCTGCTGCAGTCTGTTTTCTGCTAGGTGTGAAACAGAAAATGCTACGGCCCCCTAACTCTGAGTCAGAGACACAGCTCCGTGAATCGACCCAGGGGCTGTACAGAATGTAAATGAGCTCTCAGCTAGTGAATTGCAAGGAGGAGGGATTAGACCCACACTGGATATCAGTGTAAATAAAAACACAAGATAAGGGACACTGTGAGAACAAGGCAGTTTTGCTAATGACATCCAATTGCAAAGTTGCTTGTTTTCACTGTCCCCTTATTATGAAGACCATTTAATGAAACGATAACACCCCTTTAATCCTCCCAATCCAGGAGAAATCTCTTTTATCCCACTTGGATAGATCAGCCTTTATGTGTCGCAGGAGCGTTACAAAACTTAAATCTAAGGTCAGCTCGCGTTTCACTGGTATCTGGATACCCAAATGTGTGAATGAGTCCTTTGCCCACTTGAAGGGGAATCCAGCCCTCAGATTTTTAACTAGCTCAGGATATAGGGTAATGTTTAAGGCTACGCTTTTAGAGAAGTTTACTTTAAAATTACTTAACAAGCCAAAATTATCCAAAAGACCCATCAGAGCCAGTAGAGAAGTCTCTGGTTGCGTTATATACAAGAGGAGGTCATCAGCAAACACTTATGCTGTCCAGATCTGATTGGCATGCCCTTGACCTCTAAGGTGAACCTAATCGACTGCATTAGATATTCCATTGCCGCCACATAGAGGATTGGGGACACAGAGAAACTTTCCTAATTTTCTCTGCTCATTCTTCTGCTTTTGGTTCCACCACAATGCAGTTTGATGGGTCCTTAGGGACGAATCATTACACGGACAATCTTCAAATTGACTTCAACTTCAAGCAGTTTGCATATTCAGGGGCACCATCAAGGCAGCACCAGCTATACTGCAGGCAGAGGCCCTGATCAAATTTTAAAACAAAGGATCAATTGACATGGTGCAAGATAAGTACTCGTTATGGGCAGGGGGCCCTGAAATTACCTAGGGCAGTCCTGTTGAAGGCTGCATGTTTACGGCAATGTGACCGCTACATGTGACCCCAATCTAACATGTTTGGTACAAATGATACGATTAGAAGCAATCAACAATCGTTTCATTATGAGCGATCTAAACCTGACCTTGAATATCTACTTGCAAATACTCTCACAACTGTCTGCAGGTCTTTTTGGCACAAGCTGTTCTGATGTTGTTCCTTGGACTACTGATTGTCAGCTCAGAGGGCTTTAAACCAATAAAGCGAACACCACCAAAGACCAAGAGTTGTGCCGACCGGCAAGAGGAGGTGTTAGAGCAGATGTATGGACACCTGGCTGCTGGTATGCTTAGTGCCTATCACCACACACTGCAGCTTCAGCCGCTCGAAAAGGAGAAAAACAGCTCCCACGGGACCCAGGAAGAGCTCCGATGGGGGAAAGAAGCGGCTACCGTCAAATCACAGCATACCCCAGGGCAACAGGGATTGTGCAATATTTTTTTATTTTCTATGTATTATATTGGTCTAGCTGAGTGTATTGGATCTAATTGAAAATCTAAGATGTATAAATAATCTGTATTTTTGTGGGGTAATAATGACGTTCTTGATGCTTTAAATGTTTTTCCCTTCCATCCTAAGGTCTTGATGTTCTGGTGCCCCACATGATATACATTAGATCAGATTATTCTTACAGAAAACAAGTGGTTCTACCTGTAAATTATCAAATACTACTAATATTTTTCAATTCAAAAGATGCTTTATTGAAATGTGGGGAGAAACAAAAACAAATCAAACAGGGGGACTTTGGGGAACTCCGAAAATGCACAATCAAAAAATATTAGCAAAGAAGGGGGCCCCTGAGGCCCGAAAATAATTTGAAATGTATTTACAATTCCCCAACAAAACAATCAGGGCAAGCATAAAAAAAGCAATTTTAGATAAATGATAGGGTTTAAAAGGGACTATAAGTAACCGCGTAACCCAAATTTTTACATCCCCCTTTAACCATGCCCCTCATACACCACCCCCTTTATTACGGGAAACCAAATGCCAGCCAACGGTTTGGGCCCCCTTTTTCCTTCAGACCCCCCAATTCCTTTGTGGCATAGGGTTCCACATTTGGGGTTTTTGGCCAACTTTTCTCAATTGGTACCAAGGGGGCCCAAAAAGTGCCAAGGAAAAAATTCCCCACACCATGACACCCCACCACCACCTGAAACCTTTTATCAAAAGGGCAATGGAAACCCTTTTTTTACTTTTTTTTTGGCGCCCCAAAATTTTGACCCTCCCCTCCGGGAAAGCCAGCAAAATGAGACCCCACCCCCAACCCGGGAATTTTTTTTTTCCCCAATCTTCAAAAATTTCCAAAATTTTGATGGCTTTGGGAAATTGGAGCCCCCGGGTTTTCCCGTTTTTTTTAGCTGAAAAAAAGTGGCACCCCCGGGTTGGGTTTTTTCTGCTGCTGAAACCCATTTTGCCTCAAAGTTTTGCCGTTTTGTGCGTTCAAAAAGATGCTCCTTTTTTTCCCCACCTTTGGTTTGTAAAAGGGTGGGCTTTTTTGAGGTCCAAATGTTTTCCCCTTTTTTCCCGCTCGAACCCTTCTGGGGCCCATTTTTCCCCTTTTACCTCTGGTTTTCAACAAAGGGGAATTTTTTTGGCCCAAAAGGGCTGCCGCTCACTGGATGTTCTTTTCGTTTTTCGGACCATACTCTGTAACCCTAGAGATGGTTGTTGCGTGAAAAATCCAAGGAGATCAGCAGTTTCTGAAATACTCTGACAGCCCTTCTAGCACCAACATCACTTGTCACAGTTCAAAGGCACTCAAATTCACCATTCTTCCCCATACTGATGCCTACGGTTTTGATACTGCACGGGAGATTGTACTTGGACCATGTCGACTGCCTAATTGCACTGAGGTTGCCAGCCATGTGATTGGCTGATTAGAAAGTTAAGAATGTTATAACGAGCAGTTGGACAGGTGTACCTAATAAAGTGGCCGTTGTGAGTGTATATTTTTACATACACCATAAATATACATATATACTCATACATACACAACACACAAATAGATACGCGTTGGCCAGTGTACATTTTAAGTGTGGTAAGGGTATGAGGGGGGAAAAAGGAGACACAGGAAGGAAGAAAACGGAAAAAACAAAAAACAAAAAAAACCCAGTCACTACATCGGTATAGCCACTTACAGCAGCAACTCTTCAAACGTAAGAAGCATAAGTGGGAATCACAATGTGTTCTAATGGTAGGAAGTTGTGGAGGAAGCAGGGGAGTTTAGAAGGTGGCCAGGGGGCCCTCGTCTTTGGAGCTGTGGCACACTTGATCATGAGAGAGGGCCAAGAAGCTCCTCTCCATATGGTAGATGTGGGGAAACTCAGGCACACCATTCTGAGATAGCAGGTGGGTCTGCGGATCGCCAGTGCTAGGGTTGATGGTCTTGGCGGCCTGCAACAAATGGGCGGTGTAACGATTTTTTTAGACCGAAATTGTGGAATCAAACATGAAAAGTAAGGGCTGCCTCGGGGTTTTAGGTTAAACACAAAGCTAGGTAAGCTCCTGAATAATGTCAAAATGCATCCAGAAACTCTTCAATGATGACAATTCCCACCAGATATGTACCATTGGTGCCCACTCCAGCCCACACCGCCAGGCAAGTATATGGCACAGAGGGGGAAAACATTTATGCACAGGGAGGGCGACCTATACCACTGGACAGAGGAACTTTGATAAGACGTTTCGATGGGCCCTTGAGGACATTAACCGATCGATGAGTATGGGTGAATGCGAGGTTGCCATTGGCCTTGCGAGAAGATACATGCAAGTTGTCCTCCAGGACTTTCAAATAAGCTCGGTAATGTGGCTCCGGTGGGTAGAGGATTATTCCCTATAAATGGAGAGATGACATTGCCGCGGAGGTGTCATTGAGAAAGGCACATTTGTTCAAAAGGGTGAAGAGGTCTCCCCAAAATCACCGTTCGCTTGAAGGACGTTAAAACAAGTGGCGTATTGGGCATATTGAAAGAAGTGAGGGGTTTAGGAACAGTAATCTCCGTAGGAAGGGACTGGAGCGGAGTGAATGTATGTTCCCGCTGCCAGAAGATGGAAGCGAAGTGGATCTTATTTTGGATGGACTGAGAAAAGAGGAGCTTCAGGCCTGGAGGGAATGCGGATTATCGAATACAGGAAGTAAGGCCCAGATCGATCATATTAAATTATAGGAGAATTTGTAAATGAGATCGTGGAGAGCGTATTTGTTAATAGACGAGGTAGTAATGAGGTTGGTACTAGTCAACCAGGGATTAGAGCCAGATCAAAAGGGAGAGAGGCCAATGACAAAGACAAACACGTCCCAGCCACAACGGAGGTCCAAAGTTACGCCTTCCCGGGCACACATGTCCAGGACCGAGAGTAAGCCGCCGCCAATAATATTTCTTGCAGTCCGGTTGGCCCAAAACCCTCCAACACCTTTTATGTTCTTGTTAAAAAGGGAGTGTAAGCAATGTCGCGGTCGATGTGAGCGACCAATGATAGTGGTTTTTATAATACGCTGAAACTCTTCTTCCAGAACGGAGTTAGGAATATAAATGGGTATGGGTTTGGGAGAAGGTTACAGTAGTTCGGGGGAGGAGGATTGTACAATTTTTTTTTATGGCTTGTTTTCACCTTCCTAAACCAAGGAGAACTCTAGCTTACCCCAACTATCCTAAATCGAAGAGATCCTTCGAAGAAGTGTCTCAAAATTAGAGAGTAAAAGTTTTGGCTAAAGTCCCCGGGAATTTTATTGCCTAGGTAGGTGATTCCCGCGGAGGCCACTACGAATGGGTAGGAGGATTGCAGAGACTAGCTGGTGATGAAGTTACACCAGGTGGAAGACCAATATCCTGGACTTTCCGATTTGGAAAACATTAACTTTTAAATTGGTACCAGGATCAAATACGCTCCAACTCGACATACAAAGGCCCGTCATAGACGTCAGTGGGTCCGTTATATAAAGCAGGAAGGTCATTCCGCGGAAAGGCAGAACATTTATATTCATGCACTCGACGGAGAATCCCTTAATGTCCGTGTTGGAGCGAATGGCAGCCTGCCGGTTTCTCCACACCACGAACATACTTAGGAGAGGCGGATAGTGGGCAGCCCTGTCTCGTGCCGTTATGAATGCTAAAGGGAACTGAGGAGGGTGCCATTGATTTGAGTGAGCAGAAGGAGAAATGATATAGAGGGCAGCATAATATTAGAGAAACAGGAAGAGAGGCCCTATACCTAACGACGACGGAGGGGTGGACAATGGCCGGGAACATAGAGTATCCTTAATCATAGGCCTTTCGGCGATCCAGAGAAGTGGACCATCAGGGGAGTTCCCTGGGCGCGGTGGGATTATGTCATAAGCGTCTTTAGGGTATTTGTCGCGGGCCTCCCTTGCTGAGACAAATCCCACCCCATGTCTGGGCGAAATCAAGGACTCGGGAGGAGCTGGGTTAAAGCTGTTTGCCAGTAATCTTGGCATTTATTTTGATGGCCACATTAGTAAGGAAATGGGCCTATAACTGCACAGGATTGGTAGGTCTTACCTGGTTTTAGGGGATCACCCGCGATGTGGGCAGGGTCTATCGGATGATTGGGCTGGGTAAAAATTGTCTGCACGAGACTATAAAATTGAAGGCTTCTTGCATTTTAGGGCAAGGAATCCTGGAACACCATATAAAATTAGCTGTGAATCCATCTGGGCCTGGACTTTTCCTCCGTAGACTTTTGATAACCAGAGAGAGCTTCCTGTATTGTGAAAGGGGCCTCCAGTTCAGAAATGCAGACCTACGGTATTTGAAGGACAGGTTCGTAATGAGATTCCCTTTCAGGGAGCTAGGGAAGGTTGAGTGTATATTGTTATAACGGTGAGTAGAAAGAGTGAAAGGCATTTTTAATTTCCGAGGTGGTGTGAACAGGGGCCCCCAGTAGCCTGATTTAATGGCAGGGGAATATGGGACCTTGTAATATGGTGGCTGTAACAGCTTCTGCCATGCATTCGACCTGTTTTAGTGCCGTATTCATAAAATTTGCGTTACGACAGTTGCAAGTAGAATCGTTTCCAAGAGAATTCTAAAAGCTGCTTCATTCCAGCCTTGCAGGCAGAAGGTCTGCTAACTCCCTTCCGGGGTCAAAGCCTGTTTATGTTTGGTTTCAAGACCTTCCACTCGCCGCGCGCCGCTTGCAATTAGAAGCCCCTATCCCTTTTCATCTCGCGCCAGGCCTGATCACAGACGCCCCTGAGCTCACACTGAGTGCTTCCCATTCAACAGGGATGATGATGTGTGTACATGGGAAATGAATCCAATTGAAGTGCTCAATGGACTTGCGTTGGTCAGAGCACAAATTACAGTATAAAGGAGCAGAGCTTAATTCAGCGCCATGACCGACGGGCCGCGAGAACGAGGACAGAAAGCCCGCAGTAAATATGTAGCGTGGGTCCGACCAAAGGATGCTGCCCACTAGAAGTGGTGGACATCCACGGAAGAGGAATCACATGTGAAGACCATTATATAGTCTATGCGGGACTATAGGTGTTTATGCAGGCGTGAAAAAGAATGAAAAGTCCCTATCATGTGGGTGGTTGAAGGCGCCCTGGCGTCGTTGGCTGGAACAAGTTAGGGGCCTTCATAACCTGTTTTATGGATCTGTTAGGAAGGCGAGGGCAGATTTACTATGAATTGTATAGAGTGGGGTCCCTAGGGTTCAATTAAATCTCCGCAAACACGGACAGTTCCCTTCACTATAGGGGTCAGAATATCCGTCAACTTCATGAAAAAAAAGCTATTGTCCCTGGTTTGGGGGCACTAAGTTAAACCAGGGTGAAATCATGACCCTCGATCACTGAGATAGGTTGAGATATCGAGACAGCGGGATCCACTCGAAATTCCCGAACACGATGCGCCAGGGATTTATGGTAGGGCAATGCCAATCCCTTGGATATGGGACATCCTGGATTGTTGGCAAAAAACCAGTGGCTATAATATTTGTTTTGTAACGCCGGGGCATGACCAATTTTAAAAGTGGGTTTTTGAAAGAAGACTATCTGAACCTTTAGTTTGTGGAAATGTACAAAACCCGAGCCCTTTTTAGGTACGTTAAGGCCCCTTTGCATGGAAGAGGCTACTATTAGTTACGAAATCATTTAAGAAATAAAAAGAACAACCAAGCACAACACAAGAAAAAAAAAAAAAAAGGGGAGGGGGGGAGGAGGGCTCGAATAGGAGGGACAAGGGAGGAAAGAGCACCACAAAGACCAGGCACAACAGCAGGCCGCGGTGGAAAAACTAGAGTCTTGTACTATATAGAGTCCGTAGTCCCTGACTGACAAGTTAAGCCTATATCGGACCTTAATCCTAATTGGGGGGATTAGAAGAAGATGAATATAAAAGCTCAGAAGTCAACATAGTTGGGTCTCCGTAGGAACTGGATAGGAATATAATCAAGATGGCCAGGCTCACACGGCATTACAGCAAACGAATAAAGTGGGGAGGCCTCTATAGTTAAACCTGAAAAAGAGACAATCGACCCAGCACAATAGAGTATAGTACAATCGACAGAGCAACGGGTCACAAAGAGATCTGATGACGACATAAGCATGTACAATGGATAAACGAGTATAAAGGATTATGTGTAGAAAGAAATCGCTCAAAAAACCTTAACTCTGTAAGAACATGTCGCCATCTAGTGTCTCACAAAGTCAATAGAGGGCATACATTACCATAACAGAAAAGGTACGCAAAACCCCATGATTGTGGTCCACTGCAAGGTTCACAGTTGGGGTGGGAGATGAGTATGAGTCGCTGCCTGTCGGATCAATCGTTCTTTCTGCTCGGTTGCTGTCTTGGAGCTTGTGCAGTGGTCTTGATGTAGTAGGACGTGTGGGCCCAGCAGGCATGAGGAGTGGGAGTGGGTGCAGGGTTGAGAGGACCAGGATTTTTGAATGTTCAAGTCCTGAAGAAAGGACGGACGTCATCAGGGGAGCGAAGAGATAAGTCAAGTCGCCCTTCGCACAAGGGGGCGAAGGGGAATAACAATCTGTAATGGAATGTTCCAGGTCCTTGAGTGCGACCTGCCAATAGGGGTTTTAGGCGGCCCTTATGCAGCTTGGTGTTGTCTGGGAGTGATCCTGCAGCATAGTATGGGCGATTCATCATACCGGATCGTCTGTTTCTGACGGACCTCTCCTTTGGGATGTTTCTTTAAGTTGGTAGAAATGTATTGTACAGATGACATCACTGGGGAGTTTCTGGGTCCTGGTTTAGAGGGCGCAATGCCACTATGTGCTCTGCTCCAATCTCTATAAAATGTGGTAGAGGGAGCGCCCCAGGAGGTAGTTGAATATTGTAGTATAGAACAGATTGAATGTCTGGCAGGCAGGACAGTTCAGGTAAAACCACGAGATCCTTATATTGTTGCGACGGAATCCTGTTTTACAGGTCGTTGTTGCTGTTGAAGTGATATATCTGGGGTGGACTGATGGCTAGTAGTAGATTGCAAGCTTGAATAAGAGGCACGGCTGACTCCTGGGTTTTATTCAAGAGTGGACACTTTGGAGTTTAGCTCAGTTAGTTCCATTCGGAAAAACCGCAAATTCTGCTTGCACTCTCAACTATCTGACGGCCAACTGAGAGATGTCGCTCTAGCAGCAGCGATGCAGTAACTTGGCGTAGTGTCGGCCAGGGTGATTGGTCTGTCATCAGACGGTGAGTGGCGGAGTGTTGCTGAGTGGAAGAAGCTTGGTAGGATACCTGAGAGCAGGAGACGGACAGAGAGTTGGCCCGGAGGGCGGAACAGGTCCCTCTGGAGACCACGTACTGGTTAGGTGACAGTGACGATGAACTTGTGAGCAGGTATTATGGGATCTGAGAGTAGGCGGACGGAGGTCCACGCCTGAGAGAGCTCTGAAGCATGCGATACTACGGAGTAGATGCGTTGAACCGCTCGTGGTTGTTCTGGGTGGGCTGTGGCTGTTCCCCCACGGACGCATCCGGTAGGGACCACTGTGGCGACGCTGGACATTATCACGGTGAAGGGGATTGTATGCAACGTGTTTGGGTGTGCAGTAGCGGATGGACAGGGACTGACAATGGTGTCGGAGAAGACATTCTGTGGTTAACTGCGAGGTACAGGCACGCTTGTGGTAGTAGCAGGAGATATTGTCCCTGTATGAGAGGGAGGCGGCCAGAGTGACAAGGGCCCCAGGTGGTTGCTGCAGCACTGGTTGGCAGGAGGGCAAGGACACTTGTCAGAGGAGAGAGGCACAGGGAGGACTCCATATTGAGAGGAAGGCATCCAGAAGTGGCTAACCCAGAGGTCCTGGCAGTGTCAACCCGGTGGGCGCAGGAGGGTGCTGTAAACAGGGTATGGGTTAAATTGTGGGGATGGCAAGGCGTCCCTTTGTGTGTGGCTGCAGGCGATGGCAGGGGCTGTGTCCATATCAATAAGAGGGATTTGTCCCCCGAACCCTGCGTTGTAGACCTGATGTTCCTGTACGGGAGAAGGAGGGAGCTGGTAGTTCCAATCCCTCTGAAGGTAACCGCTGGCGGGTGAGCACCTGTGCTGCGTGAGTAGTTGCTAGGAGCAGCCACAGGTAGAGCCGGGCAGGACAGGAGGATCCGACAGGGTTACAATCGTTCAGGGCTGGTAGATGTCGGTCAGCGCCCGCCCCCAGTGAGCTGTTCGCGGCGCCTTTCCTCCCTGCGAGAGTTGCAGGGACAGGAGGAACGGACGCAGGCCTTTTTGTCGTGTTCCGGGGGCTCCTTGGCGAGCTTAGAGGACGTCCCTCTCCGCTGCCGTTCACGAGGTGCCGGAGTTTGGAGACCGCAGGCAGATGGGTCCAGGTAGTACGGGTGAGTCACACGGCACGATGCGGCGTGGTCCCGATCTTGGAGGGGTGCAGCGCGCTCCTGCAATCATTAATTAGGGCCGCTTGAGGGACTCCCCCCCCCCCCCCACATGGCACCTCCGCGCCATCTTGCAAAAGTCCGCGGGCGGGTTCACGGGTGAGTTACCCCTGGGCGCGGTGAGATAGGTTCCCCATATCCCTCTGGGATGAAGAGGGGTGAGCCAGGGGCTTGATGCCCCTTCTTTTGGAGGTTTTCCCCATGAGTAAGAGTGCGAACCAGCCAGAAAATGAAACTTCTCAACGGAGCCCTGTTGAGATGCGGCCTCACGCTGCCATGACCAAAACATGCCCACTACTAATATTTTTTTCTTTTTTAGCTGGATAAATTGGGCAAATATTCTCACATTAGGTAAGGCTAGAATGGATAGCTATGAGGAAAAAGAGATTACGGAAAACTCAAAATTTGGATGAAATGAAATAGTTCTCCTGATTGAATACTGAAACTGTAGGTGAATTTTTGATATTTGAGAAGTTTGTTGGCTGGAAAAAAATTAAATTGTAGTAAGATGCTGTTACAAAGCTGGCAACAAAACTTGTAGTGGAAATGAAGCCAACCAGCAGTCGCATGCAAGTAACACAAAGTGCATATCAAAAATAAATGTAGGGACTTATCAATGGATGAAAGACTGCAACACAGACAGTGACAAGGGCACGGATGGATTGCCCACTCTACCAAGTAGTGATGGTGTCCTTGAGGAGTAAATACTTTGGTACTAAACCTTGTTTTGCTCTACCACCAAGCATCAACTTCCCAAACTTGGTGGTAGTGGACAAGTGGTGGAGAATCCTAGGCTAAACCAGAGCAGTGCATACCCTGGGTTCCTCAGTTCCTCTTACTTTAACTGCTTCTAAAAAGGTTAGGGAGATTGCTGAAGACCACTGGATAGGTGGATCACATAACTTCTTACCCCAATTAATTCACCCCAGTCCCCACACTTTGTCCATTACATGGCTACAGGCCATACTACGCATGCTTTTAGTACTGCAGTACGGCACTGCATCTCTTTTGGTAAGGGAAATATTTCTCCTTTAGTTAAGTGACTCAGTTATATAGCAGGATGTGTGCTAAGGTGTGCCTGTGGGTCCTTTGGCTTTCGAACCAAATCACAACTTAACCACCCTTACACCTATAATTATACACATGTTCGGAATTTGTTGGTAGCCTTCTGTTAAAGAAAGGAAAAACAAAGGCCACTAAACTAACTTAAAGGAGTTGTCTCCCCACAGGGTTTCAAAGAATGCATGAAAGAAATTCTCTGTCACTTCCTGGTTCATACTAATTTGCATATGCTCCATGCTTGTACAGCTATGTTGTGCTTTCAGATGCTAATTAGATTAGATTAGCTTCTCAAACTACTTGAAGGACTTCTTATCTGATCCCCAAAACAAAAGCCCTAATTACAGAGCTGTTTACTTGAGATAAATCAAGCTTTTACTGTCTGGCAGCACAGGACACTGACTGACACTGTGGACCTGTGTGATGACTCACTCTCTGTTATCTCATTGAACAAACAGCCCCAGGAGATTTGTTTACAGGTCAGTTACTGAGGGAACTGAAATAGCCATGGAGGTAATAAATTCACTTGTATCCTTTAGGGAAAACAGAGGAACAATGCAATATATTTGGAAAATGTCTTTATTTTGTGTTCCCTACAATTTGAAAGCTATTCTTTGTAGCGAGACAACCCCTTTAATATTGACAAAAGTAATAATACATTTAAATGTATACAAATGAAAATCAGCCATTGCATTTGAATTGTGGTTCAACCCTCCCCCCCCCCCCCCAAAAAAAAAACCTAATAAGACTGGCCTGGACAAAAATTATGGTATCCCTAGGAAAGATTGAAAATAATTCAAACCATAGGGACATTTTAAACAAAGGTGTGTCCTATAATTAGGATCACAGGGTTCTTCAAACTTGTGATCTGACAGTCTATATTTTACAGTGTGAAAAGTAGTCATTGTGCTGTTTGGTATCACAGTGTGTACCACACTGAACACTGAAGCTAAGGAAAGAGTTGTCCCAGGGAACTAGTAAGAAAATTATAGACAACCATGTTAAAGTTAATGGCTATAAAACCAGCTTGATGTTCCTGTTACTACAGTTGCACATATAATTCAGAAGTTTAAGGCTTATGGGACTGTAGCCAACCTCCCTGGCTCTGGCCGCAAGAAGAAAACTGATGACAAATTGTAGAAACAGATCATATAAATGGTAAGCAAAGACCCTGGAACAACTTCCAAAGAGATGAAAGGTGAACTTCAAGGACAAGGTATACAGTGTCAGATCGGACAATATGTTGCTGTCTTTGCCAAAGTCGACTTAATGGAAGATGACCAAGGAGACGAACACTGTTGAAAGCAAATCATAAAAAAGTAAGACTGGAAGTTGCCAAAAATTCATACAGACAAGCCACAAAGCTTCTTAGAAAATGAAATTTGGACAGATGAGACAGAAGTGGAGCTTTTTGGCAGGTGACATGAGCTCTATGTTTATAGATGCAAAAAGGAAGCATACAAAAAAAGAACAGTGTACCTGCTGTGAAACATGGAGCAGGCTTAATTATGTTTTGGGGCTGTTTGAGTGTCTTGAGTGCAGGGTATGATGAAATCTCAAAACTATCAAGGATATGTGCTGCCCAGTGTTTGAAAGTTTGGTTTCTGTCATAGGTCATGGGTCCTCTAACAGGATAATGACCCAAAACACAGCCAATAACATCCAAGAATATCTAAGAGCCTCTCATTGATTGCAATGTAAAATACGTGCCGTCATTCACACAATGTGCATTTTGCAAGTGTATTTTCATATTTGTGTTCCGGGACCGATCAATGCTCGTTCGTCTGTCGGGGTATGAGTAAAAATAGTAGACTCATACTTACCTCCTGCATGCTCCCGTTCACTCCTGGCTGACGGTCTGTTCATCCAGTGACAGCTCCAGCCAATTACAGGACAGAGAGGTCCTTTGCATTTTCTCATGAGTGCTGATTAATTTCTTCCATATATTTATAGTGATCATCTTGATTTCCTCAAAATTTCCTGCATTTGTATAAATGCAAAGGACAACATATTGGTTTCCACCAGTCGGCACTATAGGGTACATACTCTCTTCTTTCTAATCATGTGCAGTAAGCTCCTTCTAGGTTGCAGGAATTTCCAGCTCTGTATCAGAGAAATAAAGCTCTGACCACTATATAACAGTTCCTCAGGGATCCGTTCTTGGTCCACTCCTCTTTTCTATCTACACAGCCCCCATTGGACAAACCATCAGCAGATTTGGCTTTCAGTACTATCTCTATACTGATGACACCCAATTATACACCTCTTCCCGAGACATCACTCCTGCCCTGCTACAAAACACCAGTGACTGTCTGTCCGTTGTCTCTGACATCATGTGCTCCCTGTATCTTAAACTAAATCTCACTAAAACGGAACTTCTAGTCATCCCACCATCTACTAACCGACCTCACCCTGCTATTTCTCTCTCCGTGTCTGGCACCACCATAACTCCTAGGCAGCAGGCCCGCTGTTTGGGGGTTATACTAGACTCAGATCTGTCCTTCACCCCATATATCCAATCCCTTGCCCGCTCCTGTCACCTGCACCTCAAGAACATCTCCAGAATCCGTCCGTTTCTCACTGTGGAAACACTTCAAACTCTCATTGTTGCTCTTATTATTTCTCGTCTTGATTACTGCAACTCCATACTTGTTGGTCTTCCTCTCTGTAAACTCTCCCCTCTCCAATCTGTCCTGAATGCAGCAGCCAGGCTTGTCTTTCTTTTCAGCAGCTATACTGATGCCTCTACCCTGTGTCAGTCACTGCACTGGCTGCCTATTCAGTACAGAATACAACATAAACTCATCACTCTCACCCATAAGGCTCTCCACAGCGCTGCACCCCCCTGAATCTCCTCGCTCATCTCTGTCTACCACCCTACCCGCTCTCTCCGCCCTGCTACGGATCTAAGATTACACACCTCACTTATCCGAACCTCCCATGCCCGTCTCCAAGATTTTGCACGTATTGCACCAGTTCTCTGCAACAGGCTACCCCATGTGATCAGGCACACTCACCACAACCCTCACAGTTTAAAGTGCGCTCTGAAAACTCATCTTCTTAGACAAGCCTATCAAGATCCCTAATTGTCAACCCCCCAAATTCTGTCACAGATTCGTCACTTCCTGCACTTTGGCACCCACAGGCACTTATCTGTATATAGATGTAATGGTTGGGATGGCCGGTTCATCCACTTTTTATGTATACTACCCCATATTTATGTAACATGGCTGGACCATTGTAAACCAAGCATTTGTCACCCTTTGTTTCACCCATTCACCCTAATAGATTGTAAGCTCTTGCGAGCAGGGCCCTCACACCTCGTGTCTCATTTGTCAGTAGCTTTTTTACAATGTAATGTCTGGTTTGTCTGTGCTTATTCCCTCTATATTGTAAAGTGCTGCGGAATATGTTGGCACTATATAAATAAAGATTATTATTATTATATAAATATATTAAGAAATTAATAAACATTTTAGCCTATTTTGATAAAAATAAATAAACCGAAAGGATAGACTTTCACTTTAAAGATATTACAGATATGAAGTGGTAAATATATTGGAAATGTGCTACTCTATGTTGCATTGAATGATTCAATGAACTTACTCTCTTTTAGGATTACGTATAACCCCACACGGTATCCCAAGTACATCCCAGAAGCTTATTGTCTCTGCAAGGGTTGCTTGACTGGACCCTATGGAGAAGAAAACTTGAACTTTCGGTCTATCCCAGTCTACATGCCTACGGTCATCCTCCGTCGTACATCCTCGTGTACTGGTGGTCGCTATGTCTATGTCGAGGACTACATCACTATCCCAGTAGGTTGCACTTGTGCACCAGATCACGAGAAGGACTCTGAGCCGGACAGTACAAATTCTAGTCTAGAGAAAGAAAAGTTCAAGGTTTCTATACATAAGAGTGAGAAGCCTTCGTCCAACTGAGCAGTGACATTGTGAGAAACCATGTGTGGACATGTTGGTTTTGGACAACTGTTCAGAATTTCTCTACAGGTACAATGGAGGTAGGATGTTCTAGAGTTAAGGTAGGCACTTGAGGGGTGAGGAGGGCCCAGGATGATGCTGCACTGTAAAGCAGGGTTATAGAGGAAAGTTTATTAATATTTTGTAAATCTGTATTGGAGTGAAAACTATGATATTTAGTGACCAGTCTGGGATAAATGTATACTAGCAATTATCATTTCTCCCAGTACTCCATTCTTGGGGTAATGTAACTTTTCCTGTTGGTTAAACTCTCCAAAATGAACATCATCACATAACTATCCACATGCTAATCCAACAGATACCGCATTCATATCTGCAGATAGCGTAGCTTCTGCTGCAGGTTTTCAAAGGTATGGACATCTTAGCTATTGTCTAAAATAAAAATGCCTTAACATTACAAATAGCAATGAAATATCTGCTATGGGTTTATGTCTATAAATCCTATGCACACCTATGGGTCTCCATGATCACAAACTACACTGTGTAGGCTGATCCTGCAAATAAACTCATTTTTCTGTTTCCTTGTACTTGCTAACCTGTATTTTATAGGCTAGCAAGGAAAGTTTGTAACCTATACCAACATAAAGACATACGTGTACACTGGAGCTATACACACAGGACAGTAAAATACTTATAGGACAGATGTGTGGATATTTCCTCACATCCTACAAATCTAGTAAATCTTGTAACAGTGTAGGTCAGGTCAGGAGTGTCTTAGATGGATGATAGTTCTCTAGTCTAATAAATGTTGTGAGAGCTTCGTATGGACAGTGGTACCATTTATACCATGCCCTATACTTCAGGAAAACACCAACTAAGTATTGAAGTCTGAAAATTAACAAATATTTTATACTTGGGGGATTTTCTTATGATAATATAACACTGCTCAAATAAAGGGGACACTAAAATACCACATCCTAGATCTCAATGAATGAAATATTCCAGTTGCAATTCTTTATTCATTACATAGTGGGATGCGATGTGAAAAATAAAACAAAAAGGATCAATGGAAATTCAAATTAATAGTCCATGGAGTCTGGATTTGGAATGATCTTCAAAATCAAAGTGAAAAATCCAACTTCAGTAGAAATGTCTCAAGCTAAGGAAATGAGGCTCAGTAGTTTGTGGCCTCCACGTGCCTGTATGACCTCTCTACAATGCCTGGGCATGCTCCTGATGACGTGGCGGATGTTCCCCTGAGGGATCTCCTCCGAGACCTGGATTGACGCATCAGAGAACTCCTTGACAGTCTGTGCTGCAATGCAGCATTGATGGATGGAACAAGACATGATGCCCCAGATGTGGTCGATTGGATTCAGGTGGGAATGGTCAGGCCAGTCCATAGCATCAATGCCTTCATCATGCAGGAACTGCTGACACACTTCAGCCACATGAGGCCTAGCATTATCATGCATCAGTAGGAACCCAGGTCCCACTACATCTGCGTATGGTCTCACAATGGGTCTGGGGATCTCATCCCGGTAGCTAATGGCAGTCAGGGTACCTCTGGCAGCACATGGGCAGCCGTCTAAAGCAATGCCTCCCCCACACCATTACTGACCCACTGCCAAACCGGTCATGCTGGAGGATGTTGCAGCTGAACGTTCTCCACTGCATTTCCAGACTCTGTCACATGTGCTTAGTGTGAACCTGCTCTCATCTGTGAAGACCTCAGGGTGCCAATGTTGAATCTGCCAATCTTGGCGTAGTGGTCCTGGTGCTGGGTTGTTGCCCTGCTACTGTCCCCTCCACGTCTCCTAGTGTACTGGTGCTACCTCTAGGGGTGCGCAAAATGCAAAATTGACCAAAACAACAGCCAAAAAGGATAAGAACAGAGAAGTGGTCTGTGGTCACCACCTCCAGTACCACTCCTTTATAGCGGTTGTCTTGCTAATTGTCTATCATTCCTACTTGTTGTCTGTTCCATTCGCACAACAGCAGGAGAAATTGATTCACAATTAGTGTTGATTCATAACTGGACAGGTTCATTTCACAGAAGTGTGATTGACTTGGGAGTTAAATTGTGTTGTTTAAGTGTTTCTTTTCTTTTTTGAGCAGTGTGTATACATATATACATACACATAGATCAGCTATAACATTAATGAACTTATGACAATGGCACTTGTCAAGGCTGCGATATATTAGGCAGCAAGTGATCTTGAAGTTAATGCCTTGGAAGCAGGAGCAATGGCCTCATTACTGCCTAAAAGTTAGAAAGCGTCAATTTAAACAGTCTAAAACCGCTCCAGCTTTATCACAGTGGCTCATGCTCTTTGATAAATTGCAACGTTAGACTTTTTTAGACATTTTACACCACAACTTTGGTGCATTTTTTGGTGTAACATGTCACATAGTGACCACACCTACTTTCCATAAAGCCATACCCACATGTTAGAGAAGTTACAAAAATAGTTTAATACCCATGATAACTTTTTCTGCAACACGCTGCGCCAAAAACATAACACTTTTCTGCAGTAACTACAATAGTAAATGAGGGCAAATGAGCGTAATAGTCTGTGGGACTTTGACAAGGCCCATATTGTAATGAGTAGATGACTGGGTGTGGGTAGTGAAGACGAGTCTGTTTTGACCAAACCCAAATAAGGGTTGCTGTAGTATAAATTTCTAAAAATGAAAGCTTGGTACAATAGACATGAGAACACACAAAGCTGTGTCAGATGCTCTGGGCAATCTTCTACAGGGAAACATTGGGTCCTGACAATCATGTGGATGTTATTTTGACCCATACCTCCTATCAAGCTATTGAACAAACCAAATCCACCCCTTCATGGCAACTGTATTCCCTAAAGTCAGTAGCTTGAGTCAGTGGTATAATGCTTCCTACTATTCTGCATAGAGCGTTCAGGAATGGTTTGAGGAACGTGACAAATTCCCCAGATCCCAATCGAATTAAGCAGCTGTGGGGTGTGTTGCAAAAACAAATCTGATCCATGCAAGTCTCACCTCACAACTTAAAACATCCCGATACCTTAGGACACCTTCGGGCAGCACGTCGAGTTCATGGGTTTAACAGTCAGTTGTTCTGGCAGTACAGGGGGAGTTATACAATATTATGCAGGTGGTTTGTACCTTATGGCTGATTACTGTATGTATGTGCAAATTTAACAAATGTATGTGTAACTACGAGTATAGACGCAACCTAATATATACATATGTGTTATATACATAATAATAACCATCACTGGAGTCATTTCTATGCCTAGCCGGATCACCAGTTTATTTTTCATTTCTATTAGCTACAGTCTGCATTTTACCATTTAGGCCATGTTCACACGGCTTAAAATGGGCCGTATTTCGGTCCGTAATTACGTGCCGAAGAGCGCCATTTACGGGCCGAAAACGGCCCATTCATTACGGTAATCCACAGTTCTCATAGAGAACTATGGATTACGTCTCCTCTCCCGCCCGGCGAGAATAATTAACATGTCACGTTCTCGCGGCGTATACGCGCCGCTAGTAATAATTGTCTATGGGCCGGCGAAATGCCAGCCCCCCGCTCACTCCCCCGCTCCCGTCCACACGGCGTAATTGCGGGGCGAAATTACGCCCTGCAAATACACCGTGTGAACATAGCCTAATAATTCCTACAGCTTTAATGTTACCTCTTTACATTGGTGATATTTTTGGGTATCATTCTGACTGTACTCTGGCGCTGCCTGCTGGTCATTAGAGATACAGCTCACCTTTTATTCTGACTTTCGATAGTGCAATATTGATTTGCAATCAATTCAGTAGTAGATTAGGTCAAGTTATATAACCCTGACGTCATTGTGTTAACATGTTACCCTATGCTGAAGAATAGGCTTGACTACTTATAGGAGGCTTTCATACAGGTGGGATCTACTGGGGATTCTTCTCCCAAAATCTGCTGCGGAAAATTCTCAGATAAACGTAAATAGTGCAGATATTTGGGCTGAGGATTTTTAATATCCCAGTAAAATCAATGGAGAAAATCTGCTAGAATTCTACAGCATTAATGCAATAGAAAATTACATGCTAAGGAATTAACTGGTTATTTTGTTTCTAACTCTGGGCGGATTTTATGTGGATGATGCAAATTTTCTGCAGTGGATTTTGTGCTGAAAATCCCCAACAGATATGACAGGTGTGAAAGCATCCTTATGGCATGTACATCTGCAGCAGCACATATGCACCAAAAGGCAGCAGATTTTGTTGCAGGATTGTGTTAATGAAGGATAAAAATAAAATCAATGTATTCAAAATCTGCAGTTGTTCACGTTCAGGAAATCTCACCTGATCAACCTCCATTGTGGATTTGTTGTAGAACTCGACTTTCCTGTTGGAGTCACTAGGGGAAAATCTGTAACATAGCCCTAGAAATGGACATGCTGTTGCTTTAAATATCACATGCAACATGGCAGGATAATTTCCTTCCGAAAAATCCATCATGTACCGGCAGCCAAAATCTGAGCACATTTCTGTCACAAGTTGTCATCCTGCAACACAGATTCAGACGAGGAGTAACACCGAACTAATCCCACCCCATAAACAGGACATTATGGTGCGTGTACATTGTCAATGTTTATATGGGCTTTTTCCCAAGAGAAAGGTTTTTTGATAAAACAGTCCTAAAATGGCTGAAATACTCTGCTCTACAGTTAGAAAAGGCTTAACTGAAAATATAAGCAAGCTCTCATAATTTACATGGGCAGAGATTGCAACGGACATTGTGATACATTTATGGGGTTTAAGAAATGTATTTCTATCTTTTTTTAAAAACCCGCTTTGGATAAATAAATGTTTACTGGTCTCATTGTTTTCAGTGTTTGTTCTATACAGATGATACTACTGCTGGGGATTAATAAGGTGTTGGCTGTGTCCCGAATTAGGGTAAATTCACACAGCTTATTTTGGTGTGCATTTCGCCACATATTGCGTGTTATAGGTGGTGAAATGCGCGCCGCAATTACAGTAATCCATAGACAGCTATGGGTTTCGCACTGTCCCCCTGCGTATACAATACTATCGTATTGTACGCCGGAGGAGAAAAGTGACATGCGAATACGCACTGATAACAACGAATGTCTATGGGCCGGCGCCCAGCCACACCCCCCTCTCCCCCCTGCTTTGGAAAGATGCGCTTAGCGCATCGCTCCAAAACACCCGGCGTATCGCAGCACGTACTATACGCACCGCAATACACCGTGTGAACATAGCCTTATGTGTAATATATTCAGCTAGAACTGGCATGATGTCTCGATGGCCTCTCTAAGGTCTGGTGCTTAAGGCTGGATCCACACAGCATTGGACAAAAAACATCTGAAGGGCGACTGTTTTTTGTCTGATGCACAACCACAGTTTTTGTCATTGTTTTGTCAAAAACCGCGGTCGGTACTGGTTTATTTGCCATTTGCCCATACAACTGATTGTATAAGGAAACCAACGGCGTATTTAGGAACATATGCAGAACTGTGCAGACTACAGGTAATTTTTTCTATTAAAGTCTATGGGCATGCAAAAAGATAGGATTTTCAGCGGTTTTAGGATCCTAAAACCTCTGAAAATAGGATTGTTTTTGCATGCAGTGTAGACATAACCTAATAATGGTAAAGTCCTGTAAACATTGTAAAGACCTACATCATGTTGGCTCAGCCTCGTCATTCTCCTAATCTTAAAAGGAACTTGTGATATAGATCATTGCGTCCTGGCTAAGGTAAGTATAGGTTAGTGACAGATGGTATCTCCCCTACTCTGTAACATGCAGCAGCTTCGCAGCATTTAAGGCTATGTTCACACTGCGTTCTTGGGGCTGCATTTTAGCGTGTTTAACATGCTAGAAAACAGCCCACAATCAGCCTCAGATAAACTTCAACTCTTCCTTCATTGAAGCATATTTCACAAGTGTAATTGTGAGACTTTTTTTGGACACAGTTATGGCTGTAAAATAACTGATGTCCATTCTTGAGGGGTTTTTCACTTGTAAAATCCCCATAGGAAACAATGAGGATAGGACTTTTCAAAATACGCCTCCAATCAGGCTTTTTTTTTTTTTTTTCCCAGCAGAAGCTTAAATTCAACCTTCAGAACAACAGTGTGTACTTGTAAAGCGATGGGGGACAGCCCCATTCATTTTCCCAGGAAGAAGTGACAGGTCAATTTTTTCCCCCAGTGCGTACTGTACACTGGGGAAGATGGCAGATAATCACAGCTCTCAATGAGAGCTATGAATTACCATACTTACAGGGCATACTTCACGCATATTGCTTATTACACGCAGAATTATGCTCCGCACATACGCTGTAGGAACATACCTTAAAGCCTGCTCTGTCAGAGAAGAGTCCAGCTTATTAATGAGCAGGCATTAGCCCCACCCATTCACATGATAGCCCCACCCACTGCTTATTGACTGCTTACAGTAATAGGTAGAATCAGCAGTGGGTAGGCGAGGCTAGCCACAAATGGGCAGAGCCAACATCTGCTCATGAATAAGCTGGACTCCTCTCTGGCAGAACAGGCTGCATACTGCCAGATTTGAGTAGCAAAGACTCTGAAACTACCGTATTTTATAGAAGAAGGGATAAACCGCTAGAAACAGCATGTCAGTCACTAGTATGTGCTGCCCTCGGCAGGGGCAGAATAATCTATGGTCCCTTTATTGAGAACCTGTCAACAAGAAAATGCAGCCCAATATACCAGCATAATGTTAAATAGCAGGAGGAGCCATGTGGAATGATATACAGTATTATGTAAGAAAATGTGCTATAATTTGTAACCTAAATCAATGCTCAATCCAAGCTTAGGAGTCCAGTGGGCGGTCTCACAAATGATTGACAACCTTTGTTGTTTGAGCATGCATGGAGATATCTGTTAGTCACTAACATATCAGAGATTGAAATCAATTAATTACAAGGTATACGAAAACTTTTCCAACAAATGTATGTATCAATCTGCTCAGCTTTTCCTGCTGTATAGTAGGATTTGCAAATCAGACACCAGGTTCATTGTGACAAGGTCCCTTTAAGCTATTCTGTGATTCTGATACAAAGACAGAACAAATTTACGGAATGGTATAAAACCCCACTAATTGTTTATGGGGCTCTAATGTAGCTCATGATTTCTGACTTCAGGCTCAGGAGCTCAGTAGGCCACCGGGAAGCCCTCGTGGAGGCAGCTCTACCGTGTACATGGTGCCTTAACATCATAGACCTTTTTCCCAAATAGTTGAAAACAAAGAAGAAGCTTGATAACAAATGTAAACAATTTTGACCTCTCAGTTCAGTTCTTAGGCCTTTGAGGGTCCTGCTGTGTGAGGAATGAGCAAAGTATTAGAAATATGTTATTTACTTTATCAGTGCAGAACACATAGTCGAGATGGAGCAGATGTTAGTTGATAATTATCGGTTGTAGATACAGAGTGTAAAGTATTCAGGGGTCTAAATTAAAATTATGATTTCCCAACAAGCTCCAGGATGTGTCAGCCTAGTACCTATGTTGTGGCAGCAGATAAGCAACAGTCAAAGGCTCCCTCTAACGAATTGGTTTTGTAATGGAACACGTCACATAAATAACGATCTGTGAACATCTGATCAGTGACCGCCACTAGGGCCTCTGCAGCTAAGATCCGGTCTTCAGAGTGAACATTGGATGTTCGGGCAGGTGTTACCCCTGTTCAGCATCCAGTTACTAGACGTCAGGAATTTAGGATGCAGCATCAAGACCGATTTCATAGTTGGCAAAACATCTAAATTCGTTGGCAAGTGAACGGTTGTGCTTTGGAATAAATTTACACATCTTCAGTCCAAGTATCTGAGTCACTAAATCTTCCATCACTGCACCTGAAATACAAAAAACAGGGTGGGAAAGATGTGAAAGAAGGGAGGGGGATAGGGAATTTTTAAGCTGATGCAGACTTTGGAGCCCATAAGGCCATCAAAAATTCCAAAATTGCCATCAGACTGGATCTGGAAGTTTTATAAAGCTACACAAGTAACAGTTTGTAAGGTCAAAAAAGACAGGCGTCCCTCCAGTTCAGCCTATTGTCCCATAGTGTTGATCCAGAGGAAGGCAAAAACCCCCATGAGGTAGAAGCCAATTGTCCTCATTTTAGGTTAAATATTCCTTCCTGACGCCAATCTGGCAATCAGAATAAATTCCTGGATCAACGACCCTTCTCCAGAATCCTAGTCACTATAACTTGTTATATTATTACACTCTAGAAATGCATCCAGACCCTTTTTGAACTCTGTTATTGAATTTACCATGACAAGTTCCTCTGGCAGAGAGTCCCACAGTCTCGCTACTCTTACAGTAAAGAATCCCTTTCTATGTTTATGTATAAACTTTCTTTCCTCAAGACGTAGAGGATGCCCCCTTGTTCTAGATACAGTCCTGTGTATAAATAAACCTTTAGCGAGATCTCTATATTGGCCCTTAATATATTTAAACATATATATTATTTCCCCCTGAAGCCGTCTTTTCTCTAAACTAAATAATCCTAATCGTGCTAATCTTTCTGGGTATTGCACTCCACTCAGTCCTTTTATTAATTATTTTTGTTGCCTGCCTTTGTACCTGTTCCGACTCTCCAATGTCTTTCCTGTGAACTGGTGCCCAAAACTGTACACAATATTCCATGTGTGGTCTGACCGATGACTTGTATAGTGGGAGAATAATGTTCTCATCATGTGCATCTATGCCCCTTTTAATACACCCCATAATCCTATTTGCCTTGGTTGCTGCTGCCTGACACTGGCTGCTACAATTAAGTTTACTGTCCACCAGGATTCCCATGTCCTTCTCCATGTCACTTTTTCCCAGCGTTTTTCCATTTAACATGTGATGGATTTTCCCTCCCCATGTGCATAACCTTGCATTTATCTGTGTTAAACCTCATCTTCCACTTCTCTGCCCAGGCCTCCAACTTATCCAGATGCCTTTCTAATAACACATTATCCTCTATTTTGTTGATTACTTTACTGAGCTTAGTATCATCTGCAAAGATCTATATTCTACTGTGCAATCCCTGTGTAAGATCATTAATGAAGATAGATTAGCAGCACACAGAGATTAGATTGCAGCTGCTGCTCATAGAAGTCGATGGAGAGGGATGAGAGAGAGAGAGCAGCTGCAGGGATAGATGCAGGCACACAGGGATGCTACTGTGTAAGTGTCTGGCTGGATTCACAGCAATGCTGCTCAGTACCGCTCTGCATGCTGCTGCAGTTTTCAAGTGTGTGAGACGGGGAGCAGGATCTCCTCTTCTCTCTGTCTATTTGCCTCTCTCTTTATTGCTGCTCTGTCCTCCTTATCCTCCTCACCATCTATGGCTGGAGCCTGATCTCTCAGTGAGGATCACAGTCCATCTTGTCTTTGCCTAATGTACAGATTTTATCAGTAAATTTAGAGCAAGTGATGAGTTCTGGAGGTGAGAGGAAAGATAAGTGAAGAGATAAAAGAGGTATTTTTCTGGGACAAGATATAACAGTATACTACAAAGTTTCTTATCTTCAGCTGTGCTATTGATTTACAGAAGTTTGTGGAGCTACACTTCTTGTGAATCTCTGCTTTGTAAGGCTTGCAAGTAAGTAGGAACTTTTCCAGCCAATGGAGTATAAAAGTTCAAATCTTTATTTAATAATAAATGCAATAGTGCAGTGGGTAAAAAGTAGGAGAAAAGAAACAACCGCGTTTCGGGCGTCAAACTTTGCCCTTGTTCACGGTACGGCTTGGTCTACAATGCATTAGACCAAAAAAAAAAAACTCACTGAAAAAGAAATACTAAAACCGTTTATAAAACTGAGGTTTTTTTTATCCAATGCATGTCAAAAACAGTTTTTTGGACTGTTTTTGCGCAGTTTTTAAAGTATGCAAAATCCATGTACCTTGTTAAAGACCTGGGCAGATTTTCAGCAGAACGTGCAAAAAACCGTCCTTCGGTTTAAATAGACTTCAACAGTACATTTTCTGCCCTCCTCTGTCGTTTTTTGCAACGAGTTAAAGAAAACGACCAACAGCAAAAGCGAGCAGAAAAAAAAAAAAAAACTTACTGTGGAGACTACAAAACGTTTATGCTACTGAAGTCTATGGGATCTATTCTCAGACGTTTCTTTCAGTGGTTTTAGAAAACCAAAAACGCTGAAAATACGACTGAACAGCTGTGATGTTTAGACATAACCTAAGAGGTTTAGATAGAATATAATCACACCAATCAATAAAACGTATTATTACACACCTGTACACAGCAGGATTTTCCCCTTGGACAAAAATTGTACTGTCTTGGTTGTTTTCTGCAGACATTCTTCAGATAGATATGGGGGGTCCACTAATACAATATCAAAACTGTTCTGCTGCAGCCTCTCTGGTAGGTCTAATGGGTTATTGTAATCATAGAAGATGAATTCATCTCCATACACTGAAAATCGCCTGTCGTATTCCAGCAAGCACACGGTCACATCATCTCCGGCTAGTCCTTTAAGTTTCTGATAGACACTTGGAGCACTCACACAAGCGATTCTGAAAAGACAACAGTTGGACAGAGGGTACGTATACACCTGCTTATAAGGTCTTGGCTGGAATAGAGTGCACATAGGTAATCATCAAATTATTTAATAAAATGTAAAGGGTAATTCCCATCGTATTTATTACCTTTAACTGGATTTTAAAGAAAAACCTCTTAGGCTATGTTCACACGGGGTAATTGGGACGTATTTCGGCCCGTATTTTGCGCCGTACTGCGCTCAATATGGGCCGAGATACGTCCCAGTCATTACGGTAATCCACAGTTCTCATAGAGAACTATGGGTTACGCCTCCTCTCCCCTCTTGGACAATACGCCGCGGGGGGAGATAAGTGACATGTCAATTACTAGCGCCGCTAGTAATGAATTGGGAGTCGGCATGAGCTCCCGAAGTCCTGGCATAATTGCGAGGCATAATTACGTCCCGCAATTATGCCATGTGAACATACCCCTAGTAGGCTGGAAAAGGGCATGTATAAAAAAATAAACTCAGTGATCAAAACAAGACTTCTGTGGACTCAGTTTTAATTTTATTTACTTAATTGCATTGCTTACAAATACTATGTTATATATGAGTATGTTCACATGGCATAAGGTGGTGCGTACTGTATGTGCTACAATACGTTGTGTGTTTTAGAAGTCTATGCTGTCCATTCACTTGCATTATCAGCGCCGCGAAGAAATGACATGTCACTTCTCTCCCCCGGCATATAATACGATCGTATTGTACGCCAGGGAAGACGAGACGTAATTACGGCGTGCATTTCGGCAATATTAAAGTACAAATACGTGGCTAAATGCACGCCGCAATTACGCCGTGTGAACATATCCTATCCGTTTCAAGTTTATGGAAAATCTACATGAAGTTTCCTAGACACATGTAAGGGGATGGTACTCCAGTATGTGCAATTCAAATGGTCAGCCTGTTGGTTGCGCTAACGTAGAAAGGTGGGGAAATGAGGAGAAGAGGACATGCTGACTCCAGGGCCACCAGGTAACTGAACACTTGGAGAATGGACAAGAGGAAAAATTATACATCAAAGACATGGGTCATAATCCATATTTTTCATAACTTACTCATGAGATTATGACCATAGCATTCAGTCGCTTCTCCTGTATCAAATGCCAGGATTTTCAGCCTTAGGACAACAGAGAACTGAATGTTGGCTCAAATTAGGAATCTTTTATTTATTCATGTTTGGTACACCTGGAGTCAGGGCTGTGGAGTCGGTGCCCATTTTGGTGGAGTCCCAGTCATGTAACAGACCGACTCAAATTCCCAAAATGTATAATAAATTGGTCCAGTTAGTTCAATTCAGTGCCAAGAGCAATTGGGTCTTGCCAGTGCTACCTCTCCCATATCTGCAGCCTCAGTTGAGGAGTTTAAATTTGGAAAGTATTTGAATGACATGGTGGAGGCAAAGTGTTGCTGCAGGGGAAAAGGGTTCCGCTCCCATAACAAACAGACTGAGCAGATTTCAGAAAAATGTTATACTTGCTTAGGGTAGAGAGGCCGTTCACTTGTCTGGAAATAATAAGATCAGATTTGAGGTCATTTATGAAGGAGGATCTGATGGAGGCAATACTATTTCTCAGAATAAATTCATAGACTCATTCCACAAATGTTATTCAGTACGTTTTTGTTGAAAATTGTTTTCTCCCCCACTTACTGCAGCTTTTTGCGTATTTACAATTTATTAAAATTGTGTTGTAAAGTTGTATTTCAATAAAAATATTTTACATCGACAAGCAAAAGGGTAACATTGTTTTGAACTTTTGACTATCAGGCTCCATATCTCAGCATCCACTATGGTTTTGAATGCGAAACTCGAATCACTTTGTAGAAAAATTACCTTGGCTATCTCATAGCTAAATTTGACTTGCAACTATTTAGCATATGCTTAGTTATGCAGATTATTTTCATGTAACTGCATTGTTATTGTTTTGCTCCCGTTGGTGGAACAATCTTTTTCTTCTTGTGTATTACAAATTACAACCTGTTCTCACATTCCCTAATAGCTCAGTGTGTTATTATGTTGATTTCCAAGCAAAAGGTCACTGAGGAGCAGCCATGAAGATGATTTCCAAAGAAAAGAGAAGCAGCAGCATCCAGCTCATCGATAGCGTCTCTCGACCAAAAAAATGGCCAAACTGCATCATGTGAGGCCATGACAGCTGGAAGAATATGAAAGGTCTGTCTATCCATTCCAAAGCCAAGAGGTGGACGTCTAGGCAAAATATCAGTCAACAAGTCGGCTCATGGCAGTGGAAGTGGCTCGTAGACTTCGTAAGAGTCATATCACAGACGTCCAAGCAAGCACCGGGCAACACACATTACACAGGTCAGGAATGATGGCCCGAAAAAAGGTGAAGAAGCCTCAACTTCAATCTCATCATAAGAAACATCAACTCGAGTTTGCAAAAAAAGTATGAAAAGTAGAAGATTGGAAACAGGTGATTTGAAGCCGTGAGATGAAAGTCAATAGACCGGGCTCTGACAGCGAAAATGGGTTTGGAAGAATCAAGGGAAAAGGGGCGAGAAACTGAAGAAACTGTCACGTTCGGTGGAGGAAGCCTGATGATATGGGAGTTTCACACCCAAAAGAGGGTTGGATACTTGACAGGATCTATGGTGCCCTTTCAATGCTGAGCTATATGTGAGTTTCCTACAAGATGAGTTATTTTCATACACTCCATTTATTAAAAGGACCAACGTAGTGTCCGGCAGTTACATACCCGAGAGCGATTAAAGGTTGGAGAAGGAATGGTTCAATAAATAATGAAGTAAGTCGCTGTATTTGCCTCCACAGTCCCCAGACCTCAACCCCGAACACTTGTGGGTAGAGTTGAAGAAAAAGCTGTATTTGTATCCAAGTCCAGTCTGCACCAACATTGGGAACATGTAGAAGAGACCTGGGATCAGATTTCGGTTGAGACCTGCTTGAATCTGATCCAGAGCCCACAAGGATTCAGGCCAGTATTTGAAAGCCCAAACATGAATTTACCAAATAATAAAAAATAATAAAAAATTACATTTGTTTTTAGAGCAAAACAGTACAAGCAAGTTAATGACAAGAATTTGCAGAACTAAGCAATGCTAAATAGCGGCAAGTCAAATTTAGTTTAGATAGAAAAGACTGTCTATAAATGATGAAGCTTCATGTTCAAAACTGTAGTGGTAAATGAGATACGGACAAAAGTTCAAAAATTGTTTCCATTTGGCTGTCAGTGATGTTCTCCTTTAAAAAGCTATTATTGTACCTAGGGGCAAAAAAAAGCCAATGTTTACCCATTTTATACAGTAAAGTTATTCACTAAATGGTTTGTCTCACTACAAGGATGCTTTTATTGTTAAAGACTTGTAAAAACAAGTCACTTTGCAATATAATTCCATTTAAAATTGTCCACCTATTTATTGAAATCCCTCATAATTGGTGCATCAGCTCTTCAGTCAACTAAAAAAGCTACAAAAAACTGTTTGAATTACTCCGATAGGCTCCACTGCCTTTCTTAGACGACTGGCTCTAATGCAGTTTAGTTAGAAGCCCGTAAAAAAACACCTGAATTCAAAAAAAGCAAACCAAGAAATACGGACTGAGGTGATGTCAACTACTTTTAAACATGCGCCTGGAGTGGGGGGAAATGGAATCAGAGTTTAGGAAAATTAGAGTTTGGGGCTTTGGAAAACGAGGAGTCAGAACCCAACATCCTGCTTGAAAAGCGATGAATTTAAACTTGGGCCTTGTCTCAGATTTCCTAAAATGATTTATGAACAAACTAGAATTTGGTTATTTACGGTCCCTGCATGAATTAGCAAATTTCCCCCCCGGACCTGTGCTTAGGTGAGGCTAAGGCCCCTAGTCTAACACACAGGTTTCGACGATTACGGCGTATTCATATTTAGAATCGGCCAACCAGTTGGGAACCCCATTAAAATTGGGAAAAAAATGTTTAAAAAAATCACATGATTCAAAATCCCACAATAAAAAGTACACTTCGTCTTGAAAAAAATTTTTCCCCTTCAAAGCCATATTAGGAGTTAGAAAATAAAGAAAATTTGTCGCAGAAAATTGCCGCAAAAATTAGAAAAAAAAAATGTTGGATTTTTTTTACGGGACAAAACCCTTCTGGAAACCTAATTGGTTTATTGTCGGTTTCAATCACCGTAGAATACAGACAATTATACTGAAGATTGAACGCTGTAAAAACAAAACTCCTGCAAATATGGTGCCAAGTGCCTTTTTTTCTCATTTTGTCCCACTTAGATTTTTTTTTGCGGTTTTCTGGTATATTATATGGTATGATGAATAACACCATTAGAAAGTACATCTTGTCCCGCAAAATAAAAGCCCTCATTTATCTATGTAGAAGGCAGAACAAAAAAGTCATGGCTCTGGAAAGGCGGGTAAGGTCATGAAAAGAAAACAGGCCTGGTCATTAATGGGTTAATAGGGGAATTCGGAATTCAGAAACTGAGTACCAAAGTTAAAAAAGGGGCCAAGGTTTGAAGGCGTAATCAGTACAAAATACAGACTTATTTTGCATAACATTTTCTATTTTCCTTTAACTCACTATTACCAACCTAAAATGTTAAATACAAACCCTTAATTTACCAACGATTAAGATTTTTCCGGATTTCGAAACACATGGTTGCTTTTTCCAGAAGCAGTAAGTATGTTCCACGGTTGTTGTGGGCAATTTGGAACGTAATTGTGCTACAAAAAAACCCAAATTCACTGAAAATAGGTAATTCATAACTCTCAATTGAGAGCTAAGATTACCTGATGGCACGCTTACTTCGGAAACGTGTATAGGCGTGCGACATACCCCTGCAAATATGCGTGATAACATACCCAACCAAATAGCTTGTTTTGGGTGCGACAAAATTCCCTGCATTCTCTTTAATGAGCCCAGTGTACAAGTTCAACCCATGGATGGGGATTGCAGTTTTAAAAAGAAGCAGACATATTTGCCTAATTTAGAACAATAAAAGGGGCATTTCTTTATAAAGAAAGTTATGCTGAACCAATATTCCTAGAAAACATTTTTTTTTGCTTTAGAATTTTTTTGGCGTATTTTTGGGGGGCAATTATGCAATAACTTACTAAAATTGGTCATTTCAAGCTGTGATTACTAAAGAGATAAAACTCCTGAATGGCAGCTCAGACTAATCTTACTTACTATACTTTCTGCTTATCTCTATGTAGTCTCATTACAAATAGTAGGTAAAGAAATAATGATTTCCCTATTGTTCTCTGGACAGGGATAATTAAGATTAGGTTCATAAAAAGAGCAATACATGAAAGGGGGTTTATTCCCCATTATCAGGCGATTGCTGATAATTTACACTTTAAGGGTATGTTAAGGCATCTTTCAGGCTGTAATTGCGCTGCAATATGCCCCGAAATACAGCCTGTAACTACTGTAATTCATAACTCTCATAGACAGCTATTAACCCCTTAACTCCCAGGCCTGAAAAGTAGTTAATGACCACAACGTTATTTTTTTGTTTTTGCCTCCTTGCGTTTCAACAGTTGTAACTTTTTTATTTTTTCAATGACGCAGTTGGATGAGGTCTCTTTTTATTCGAGACAAGTTGTACTTTATGGGGGAAATAGTTTAAGTTCACTTATAAATAATTGCAGAATTTTTTTTTTTTTTTTTTTTTACACCGTTCATATTTCACACGTAATAACTTGTTAGATTAATTCTACAGGTTATTATGGTCGTGTGGATACCTAATATGTGTAGGTTCTTTTGTGCGTGTAATTTATGCACAATTATTTTTTATTAAATACTTATTTTACTATTTTTTTTTTTTTTTTAACCTTTTTATGTTTTTATGTTTTTTTAACTTTTTTTTTTTAAATCCCATGAACGGAGAACTGTTTTACATTTTTTTTCATTTTTTTTTTTTTTACACTTAGATTATAATGTATAAGCATATATGAATATGCTAATACATTACTGTGTCAATCTGACACAGGCAGTGTTCAGGACAGCACACAAACTGGCTTGTTACACAAAAAAGCTCTGGGGTCACTCTAGGTCCCCAGGGCTGACTGTGCAGCCGTTCCCCGGGCTCTGTCGGGTCACCGGGTGTTCCGATCACCGCAAACCCTGAAGTCTACAGCGACGCCCAAAGACGTCGCTGTAGACGAACGACCCGCACCAGCTGATGCCAAAAGTCAGTGGGCGGTAGTTAAGGGGTTAATTACCTCCGTCTTCCCCAAAGTGTCACTTCTTCTCGGCGTTTATGCTGGCCAGCGCGTACTTCTAAGGCTATATTCACACAGCGTAATGGCGGCACGTACAGTATGGCCGCAATTACGCTGGGTGATTTGGGAGTCGCGCTGATCAGCGTGTACTCCCGCCAGCCCCATTGACATGCATTACTTGCGGCGCATATTCGCCGTAAGTAATTGGTATGTCACTTATCTCCCTGCATGTACAATACGATCATATGGTACGAGCGAGGGGAGGAGGCATAATCCATAGTTCTCTATCGGAACTATGGATTACCGTAATTTCGGCGTGCATCTCGCTCGTATTAGAGTGCAAATATGCAGCGAAATACGTGCTGAAGTTTGCCCGTGTGAACATATCCTTAATCACCCGGCGTCTTGCAGCGTGCAGAGGTACAAGACACTGCAAGACGCCGGGTGAACATATCAGAATGGAGTCCCATCAAGCAATTCTCTCACTGCTATACTATCAGCACTCACAGAGGCTAAGTCAGAGAGAGTAAGGCTATGTTCACACGGCATAACTGCAGAGCGCAATTACGCCGTGTGTTCGGGAGCTCGCGCTGATCGGCAGCCCCATAGACATTCTTAACTAGCGCTGCTTATACGCCTCTAGTAACATGTCACTTATCTCCCCCCGCGGCGTCTTGTCCGAGCGGGGAGAGGAAGCGTAATCCATAGTTCTCTATGAGAACTGTGGATTACCGTAATGACTGGGACGTATCTCGGCCTGTATTGAGCGCAGTACGGCGCAAAATACGTACCAACTTCACCCGTGTGAACATAGTCTAATGTACATGGGGAAACTTTAAAATATTATGCAACAAAAAACAATCATAAGAGGAAAAATCCACATAGTAGTTGCATATTGTTGCCAACATGTGAAAAAAAAATTTGGATGTGTCCCTTGAAGAAATTTATCAAATGCCCCAATGAACTTACCTTCCATTTTTCCCAGATGCCTCTAGTGCTTCTTTAGCCAGACTGAGCGCAGTCTCGTCACTGTACCAAAACTGGCTCAATTGCTATTAACAGAAAATATATAAATATCACAATGCAAGGGCTCCCCTTGGAGGTAAAGTGTTAAAAAATGCAGTTTTGTAACAAAAAAAAATCTATCACTTCAAATACTAGGTAATGGCAGGGCTCAAAGATGGGCACGAAAATAGGTAGGAAATATTATCTCGTAATTTTCACTACAGTGTTAGATATCACATCTGAACTGGATGAGGACAAGGTTATCTTAACTTAGTGAACCCATGTTTTCTACTTTAACCCATTACTGACATTTGATGTACATTTACATGTACAGTGCCTTGCGAAAGTATTCGGCCCCCTTGAACCTTTCAACCTTTTGCCACATTCCAGGCTTCAAACATAAAGATATAAAATTTTAATTTTTTGTGAAGAATCAACAAGTGGGACACAATTGTGAAGTGGAACGAAATTTATTGGATATTTTAAACTTTTGAAAAAAAAAACCCTGAAAAGTGGGGCGTGTAAAATTACTTGGCCCCCTTAAGTTAATACTTTGTCGCGCCATCTTTTGCTGCTATTACAGTTGCAAGTCGTTTGGAGTATGTCGCTATCAGTTTTGCACATCGAGAGACTGAAATTCTTGCCCATTCTTCCTTGGCGCACAGCTGGAGCTCAGTGAGGTTGGATGGAGAGCGTTTGTGAACAGCTCAAGCTCAGTGAGGTTGGATGGAGAGCGTTTGTGAACAGCTCAAGCTCAGAGAGGGTGGATGGAGAGCGTGTGTGAACATCTCAACCTCCGAGAGGTTGGATGGAGAGCGTTTGTGAACAGCTCGAGCTCAGTGAGGGTGGATGGAGAGCGTTTGTGAACAGCTGGAGCTCAGTGAGGTTGGATGGAGAGCGTTTGTGAGCAGCTCGAGCTCAGTGAGGTTGGATGGAGAGCATTTGTGAACAGCTCGAGCTCAGTGAGGTTGGATGGAGAGCGTTTGTGAACAGCTCGAGCTCAGTGAGGTTGGTTGGAGTGCGTTTGTGAACAGCTCGAGCTCAGTGAGGTTGGATGGAGAGCGTTTGTGAACAGCTGGAGCTCAGCGAGGTTGGATGGAGAGCATTTGTGAGCAGCAGTTTTCAGCTCTTTCCACAGATTCTCGATTGGATTCAGGTCTGGACTGTGACTCGGCCATTCTAACACCTAGAGACATTTATTTGGGAACCTTCCATTGTAAATTTTGCTTTATGTTTGGGATCATTGTCTTGTTGGAAGATAAATCTCTGTCCCAGTCTCAGGTCTTTTGCAGACTCCAACAGGTTTTCTTCCAGAATGGTCCAGTATTTGGCTCCATCCATCTTCCCATCAATTTTAACCATCTTCCCTGTCCCTGCTGAAGAAAAGCCCAAACCATGATGCTGCCCCCACCATGTGTGACAGTGGTGGGGGGATGAGCTGTGTTGCTTTTACGTCAAACATATTTTGCATTGTGGCCAAAAAGTTGGATTTTGGTTTCATCTGAGCAGAGCCCCTTCTTCCACATGTTTGGTGTCTCCCAGGTGGCTTGTGGCAAACTTTAAATGAGACTTTTTATGGATATCTTTGAGAAATGGCTTCTTCTTGCCACACTTCCATAAAGCCCAGATTTGTGCAGTGTACGACTGATTGTTTTCCTATGGACAGACTCTCCCACCTCAGCTGTAGATCTCTGCAGTTCATCCAGAGTGATCATGGGTCTCTTGGCTGCATCTCTGGTCAGTCTTCTCCTTGTTTAAGATGAAAGTTTAGAGGGATGGCCGGGTCTTGGTAGATTTTCAGTGTTCTGATACTCCCATTTCAATATGATCGCTTGCGCAGTGCTCCTTGGGATGTTTAAAGTTTGGGAAATCTTTTTGTATCCAAATAAGACGTTAAACTTCACCACAACAGTATCACGGACCTGCCTGGTGTGTTCCTTGGTCTTCATGATGCTCTCTGCACTTTAAACAGAACCCTGCACAGAGCAGGTGCATTTATACGGAGACTTGATTACACACAGGTGGTTTAAAATTTTTATCATCATCATTTAAATTTAGGACAATAAATTTGGATAAATTCGAGACCCTAAATAAAAACTTCTGGGTGAGTTTGCTGCATTTAAAAGTAAAGGGCCGAATAAAAATTGCACCCCCCAATTTTGGGGGGGTTTTTTTTTTTTTTTTTTTAAAAAAGGTTTAAAATACCCAAATAAATTTTTTTTCCCACTTCACAATTGTGCCCCATTGTTTTTAAATTCCCACAAACAAAAAAAATTTTATATCTTTATGTTTAAAACCCTTTAAAATTTGGGAAAAAGGGTTTAAAAATTTTAAAAGGGGGCGGGAATACTTTCCCCCAAGCACTGAAAGGTAAATGTTTTGTAGGGATAAATGAGCCCGCTCCATTTTCGGGGCAGGTTTTTGGCTTTTAATTTTTCAGAGCGTTAGTGGGGGGAAGAAGGGGGTTTAATAGGGGAGCCCTTTTTAAAAAAAGCAAATTCTCCCACTACACCCAGTATTATAAAAATAAAATACAAGCAATCATGCCTGTTCCTGATCAAGTACCCTAGGGGGAAAAAAAATAAAAAAAAACAAACAAAAAAATATTCAAAACACTTCCTTTTGATTAAAACCCTAAATCAGGTCCATATAGGAAAAAAAAAAAAATTACCGGCCCTAAAAAAATTGAGGGCTGCTCTTTTTTTTTTTTTTTTAAATGATAGTTTTTCTTGTTTTTAAAGTAATTAAAAATAAAGAAAACACCCAAAAAAAAATTGTATTCTGGAATCTTTCCCAAAAGTGCGAAAAAAAAGGACAATTAAAGGTAAAATTTAAAATTAAAACTATTTTTCCCGGGTCACTATGCAGAAAGAGAAAAAAAAAAAAAAAGCAAAGTTTTTTAAAAAAGCCGGGGAAAGGAAAAATTATGGGACGTAAAAAGGGGGGCCCCTGGGCGGGAAAGGGGTAAATTATCTTTAAGGGAGTCTTTCCCAGGTCTTTTATAAAAAATGATAAAAAAGGGTTTAAAAATTAACCCCGCCTCAAAAAAAGGGGAAGATCAGAAGGCAGCCAAAAAAGAGAAAAAATTTTTTTTGAGTATCAAAAAAAAACATCTTGGGACAGTGAATGCCACGGGAAATTAAAACAAGTGAAAACCCGTCTTTTTTGACGGGGTTTTCAAATCTAGCGTTTTTAAGTCATAACAACATTTGTCAATTTCCCTCCCTTCCTTTTATGGGGAAACCCCCTTTCAGAAAGGGGGAGGGAGAGAGAGAGAGAGAAAAAAAAAAAAAAAAAAAAAAAAGGGGAAAAGGGAAAAAAAAAGGGGAAAAAAAAAAAAAAAAAGAAAAAAAGGGAAAAGGAGAAAAGGGGGAAAAAAAAAAAAAAAAAAGGGGAAAAGGGAAGGGGGAAAGGGGAAAAAAAAAAAGGGAAAGAAGGGGGGAACAGACAAATTACCCCACAAATAATTTAAAAATAAGACTTTTTCTATAAATTGAGCCCAAAGAGGGATTGGCAGTGTTCAACATAAGAACCCCAATTTAGTTTCCTTTTTTCCTTTTTTTAATTTTTAAAAATGCCCCTTTTTGTTTAAACCTCCTTTTGGTTCCAATAAAAAAACAGATTCAATACAAAAAAAATTTTAAAAAATCCGATACATTTCCATGATGGGTAAAATTTTAGAAATTTTTGACCCGTTGGATAAAATTTCCCTTAAATGTCTGCACAAACGCACCAAATACATGTTCCCGTACCCCTATTTTTTAAAAGGTTTTTGTGCCCCAAACGTATCTCAAGTTACATGTTACACTTTCGATTTTTAAATTTACATTATTTAGTTTCCCAAATTTCCCAAAAATTTGGGTTTAATTTTAAAATATATTACCATCTGGGTAGACCCTTGGGTTTTTTTAGTTTTTTTACATACTTCAAAAATGAGCATTAGATAGACCCAAAGAAAAAAACCTTCTATGTTGAGCCAGGTTTTTCCCTGTTTTCTATTAGTTTTGACTAGGCTAGGTGCAAGAATGGAATGCAGAGTGGGTGCTTTCCTTGAAACGAATCTACAGCCATTCTGCAGCAACAGTCTAAGAGGATCATCTTGAAACAATATAGGGAGATATTTAATGATAATCTTTTTAATATGATTAAACTCACTACTATATGTAGTAACAAAAATTGGACTCTGTATTTTTTTGTTTTTGTTGTTGTCAACCCTCTTTCTTAGAGTATAAACAAGTCTGATCTTTCTCGTTTCTCCATCTTAATGACTGCTCTATCTAAACGACCATTTTGGGTACCCCCTTTTTCGCAATCTATCAACAACATTTTTTTGTTCCAATTCAAAGCTTATTTTGGATGAACAATTTCTCTTCGCTCTAACTAGTTCTCCATATGGTATAGCTTTTAATGTAATGCACTGGATGACAAGAACTGGCATGAAGTATGCTATTACTAGCTGTTGGTTTTCTAAATGTTGATGTATAGATTTTTTTTATCTACAAGAAGAACCAGTCAAGGAAGATCCAAAATTGATAGAAGTAAGGTATTGAATGTAAAAAATAAACCAAAAGCATTATTATTGAGATATGAAAAAAAGTGTGGAGTCACATAAATTATTGGACTCCCTTGTAAGTAAATAATGTTTTGTTTCACAGGATTGTTTATTGTATAACATTTTCTGATCTTATCAAACGTCAATAAATGCCATTGAGACATGTTCTTTTATTACAATATAAACAAATATTTGTTCAATCAATCTTTTGGGACAATCCTCGCCTCATAGGTTAGTTAAATCGCACAGATTGATATCTCAATAAGTAATGCTTTTGGTTTATTTTCTCAAACTACTATACTTTATACTGGATTTCTAAAGTTTCTGAGCGAATAAAAAAACATAAATAACATTTAAAAATCCATTAGCATAAAGATCTGATTTTCAAGATGCAAATAAGGAGCGTCCATTGGAGATTCTTATGAAGCAAGAGAATTTTACATTAATTTTGAATAATGTTTTATTTGGAAATAGGGGCCAAACGTTATCAGATACTATTAGATGAGAAACTAAAATGTTTTCTAAATCTGATTAATATTAGATGAGGGACCAAATTGAAACCTTAGCAGAGAGAATGACTACCTATTTGTGAAATGCCCGGTTTATCCCTATTTTCACTCACTCACAAAGCTCCATAAGAAACCTATTCCCGCCAACTATGAGACCCATCGTGGCGGGCATAGGTTCTTTAAATGAACGTATGTGCGAGTGTGTGGATGTTCTTCTGCAGCCTTTGGTTCAGAGATGTTTTGGCTTTCTTAAAGATACAAAACATGTTTTGCAAATTGTAGATCAATTTGAATGGTGTGAACAATGTAGTTGGATAACGTGCGATTTGAATCGCTGTATACAGCAATTCCCATTATTAGGATTTAAGGCAATAGAGTTCCACCTAAGGAAATATTCCACATATAGGGATGATATGATTGATTATATTCTGATTGGTAATAGATTATTTAACTTTCTCACAATATTTTATGTTTTTTCAATACATTTTACCTTCAGAAGATAGGAGCATCAATGGGAGCCAAGTTTTCCCCTTCTTTTGCAAACCTTTTTGTATCGTGGTTTGAGGAATGTTATATTTTTACTGAAGACAATCCATTTGTGAACCATATTATGCTGTACGGGCGTTACATAGATGACGTCATCGTCATATGGAATTCTGATGTGACATCCGCACAGCATTTTGTTTCATATCTCAATAATAATGCTTTTGGTTTATTTTTTACATTTCAATACCACATTACTTCTATCAACTTTTTGGATCTTTCCTTGACTGGTTCTTCTGAGGATAAAAAAATCTATACATCAACATTTAGAAAACCAACAGCTAGTAATAGCATACTTCATGCCAGTTCTTGTCATCCAGTGCATACATTAAAAGCTATACCATATGGAGAACTAGTTAGAGCGAAGAGAAATTGTTCATCCAAAATAAGCTTTGAATTGGAACAAAAAAATGTTGTTGATAGATTGCGAAAAAGGGGGTACCCAAAATGGTCGTTAGATAGAGCAGTCATTAAGATGGAGAAACGAGAAAGATCAGACCTGTTATACTCTAAGAAAGATGGTGACAACAACAAAAACAAAAAAATACAGAGTCCAATTTTTGTTACTACATATAGCAGTGAGTTTAATCATATTAAAAAGATTATCATTAAATATCTCCCTATATTGTTTCAAGATGATCCTCTTAGACTGTTGCTGCAGAATGGCTGTAGATTCGTTTCAAGGAAAGCACCCACTCTGCATTCCATTCTTGCACCTAGCCTAGTCAAAACTAATAGAAAACAGAAAACCTGGCTCAACATAGAAGGTTTCTTTCGTTGTGGTCTATCTAGATGCTCATGTTGTAAGTATGTAAAACAAACTAAAGAAATCCAAGGTCTACTAGATGGTAGTATATTTAATATTAAACAATTCTTGAATTGCGAATCTAGTAATGTAGTTTATTGTCTTGAATGTGTAACATGTAACTTGAGATACGTTGGATGCACTACCAGACGCTTGAAAGATAGAGTACGGGAACATGTATATGGTGCGTCTTGTGCAGACATAAGAAATGTATCCAACGTGTCTAAACATTTCTATTATACAACATCAGGAACTGTTCGGATTTTAAACAAGTTTTACTTCGAGTATTGAATCAGAATCTATTGGAGACACCAGAGGAGGTGATCATAAAAGGTCATTACTAAAGTAGGGAAGGCTTATAGGGATTCTTATGTTGAACACTGCCAACCCCCTCTGGTCTCAATATATAGAACAGATCTCATTTAAATTATTGATGTGGTAAATATGTCTGTCCCCCTTCTTTTTTCCTTTCCCCTGACCTTGCACACTTTTCCCCCTTTTTTTTTTTTTTTTTTTTTTTTTCTCGTCTCACCTCCCCTTTGTGAATTGGGTGGTTATCCATATTAAAAGGAAGTAAACTTAGACAAATGTTGTTTATGACTAAAGAAATCGCTAGATTCGAAACGCGTCAACAAGAATGCAGTTGTTTACATTTGTTTTATCCTGTGCATTCAATGTCTAGAGATGTCTTTTTTTGATACTCAATAAATTGTTTCTCTTATTTGCTGCCTTCCGATCTTCTCCCCTTTGTTTGAGCGTTCAATTTTTACCCTTTTCATCGCTTGGACTTCGTAGCAGTTTTGAGAACCTGCTTGGAACCGCAGCCCAAGACCCTCCAGGTAGCTGATTAACTGGTTGCTGCTGTGAAGTATACAGTGAGAATGATGCAGGGAGCCCCCTCTGGAGTCACTGTGTCAGATGCCCGCAATCATGCTTATTTGCCTGGCAAGTGACAGCCGAATAGTCAGCAATCCGCAGAGGATACATCTGGCTCTCCCACCCTAATTGACCCTCAAGCTACCGGTCCAAAAAAGGGATCCTTTCTTCCCGAGCTATTGGATAGGGAAGAGCAAACTCAAATACTATAGGAAATCCAATCCTCCGTAATCAGTTGGCTGCTGCTCATTGTGCGCTGTCTCATCGAGTCCTCCTCTGTACAGGTGTGACCGGGGTTCCTCAGCGCTCACCGTACTACTGCCTGCGGCTGCTGGGGAAAAGAGGAGGGGATAGGAGGCAGTTACCACTCCATCAGTTAGTAATCCCTAATTCTGGAGTCACTGATCAGCAGCTTCCTTCTACCCCGCGCTAGTGAGATGCAGAACGCCAGCATAGCAAGCATCAGGACCTGAGCAGTCCCTGAACCAACAGTTGTGGCCTACTGACAGCACTCTGCCACCCTCAGTTAGAAGGATCCGCAGGACTACTGGGCAGGAACCAAACTTATGTGTGCCGGCAACTTGCCGATTTGCAGTGGAGAAGCTGTCCTGCCTCGCCAGTAGTGTGGCATCAGCGGGGTGTTTCATCGGCGGGGCCATCGTTACCCCAAGGAGAACACCGCTATGGTCCCACGGAACATGTGTAACGACTGACCTTTGTCAAGATGGAATCAGGCTGGATCGGCCAGGATTCCACACACCATTGCCTTAGGCGTCAGTCTGTGGGTTGAAACAGACCTCCTCAGCCACGTATTCTGATGCCGAGTGCTACCACACCTGATGCCACACATCGGCTGACAGTTTCTCCTCTGCCTACCACCATCTTTACCAGGACAGGTATGCCACCCACCTCAACACTCTGTCCATAGTGCCACTCATGACCTCATGCGCAGCTGCTGCTGCGTTTCCTGTTGCGCGTGACGTTCCACACTGTTCCATTTGGTGCCACTAAGTGAGTCTGACCTCATGGCTGGTGCGGTGCTGCTGCCATGTCCTCCACACTGTGTCCATTGTGCCACACTGCCTGACCTCAAATATGCTGCTGCCGTCGCAGGCCGTGACCTCCAGCTCTCAGTCATTGTGCCACTCTGGGACTTCCTCCTGTATTGCCACGATCCATATTATGTCCATTGTGCCCACTCGCTATCTCATGAGCAGCTGCTGTCGTGACCTCCACACTGTTGATTGTGTCCACTCTGTGGCCTAATACTGGTTTTGGCCGCTCCATAATGTCATTGTACCACTGCCTGATCTCATGCTGCGGGCAGTCGTGACCTCCACACTGTACATTTGTGCCACTCTGTGGCTAATACAGTTTAGCCCCTCCAGAATGTCATTGTGCCACTGCCTGATCTCATAACTGCGCTGCCTAGCCGTGACCTCCCACACTGGTGTGGATTGTCCACTCTGTGGCCATAAATACTGTTTTGCCACCAGTCCAGAATATCATTGTGGCCACTGCCTGATCTTAATCTGCGGAAGTCGTGACCACTCGCACACACGTGTATCATTGTGCCACTCAGGGGCCTAATACTGTTATGAGTCCCGCCTCCAGAAGTGTCTAGTCCACCTGCCTGACTTCATACTGCTGCCAATCCGTGACCTCCACAACTGTGTGATTGTTCACTCTGTGGCCAATACCTGAGTTTTAACCGGCGCCTCCAGAATGGCATTGTGGCCACTGCCTGTCTCATATTGCTGCCGCTGTGACCTCCACAACTGTGTGATTGTGCTACTATCTGTGGCCTATATACTGTTTGCCGCCTCAAGAATGTCATTGTGCACTGCCTGATCTCATACCACTGCTGCCGTCCGGACCTCCACACAGTGTGATAGTTCCACTCTGTGGCCTAAATACTGTTTTGCTGCCTCCAGAATGTCATTGTGCACACTGCCAGATTCTCATGCTGCTGCTGCCGTGACCTCCCACTACTGTATCATTGTGCCACTCTGTGGCCGTACATCTGTTTTACTCCGCCTCCAGGCTGTCCTTGAGCCACTGCCTGACCTCACACTGCTGCCGCGCTGGTGACCTCCACACTGTGTGATTGTTCCACTCGTGGCCCTAATCCTGTTTTGCGCCCCACCTCCAGAAATGACATTTGTCCACTGCCTGACCTCATGCTGCATCCGCCGTGAACTTCCGCTCTCAGTCATTGTGCCACTCTGTGGCTTCCGTGCCTGTTTTGCCACCTCCAGATGTGTCATTGTGCCACTGTCTGAGACCTCATGCGCTGCTGCGCGATGCTGCTGCCGAGTGACCCCTCCGCTCTCAGATCATAGTGGCGCACTCTGAGGCTTCCACCTGTTTTGCCCCACCCTTCCAGAATAGTCATTGGGCTCACTGGCCTGGACCTCATACCCTGCTGCGTTGTGACCTCCACACTGTGTGATTGAGCCCACTCTGTAGCCTAATACTGATTTTTTCCACCTCCAGAAATGTCAATGTGCCAACTGCCTGACCTCATGCTGCTGCCAGCGCCGTGACTCCGCTCCTCAGTCATTGTGCCACTCCCCAGTGGCTTCCTCGCAGTGATTTGCCACCTCCAGAATGTCATTGTGCCACTGCCTGACCTCATGCTGCCTGCCGCCGTGACCTTCCGCTCTCAGTCATGTGCCGTTCTGGGTGTGGGCTTCCTCCTTTATGCTACAACAGAATGTCATTGTGCCACTATGGCCTGACCTCATGCTGCTTGTGGCCTTCCGCCGTCACCTCCACACTCGTTCACGTAATTGGTTGCCTACCATATGGAGCCCATCAGCTTGTTTTTTTTTCCAGCTTTTGCAGGGCATTAGGACTAGTATCAGTCTACATTCCAAATCAGTTTTTTGGTCAGTTTTTGCCCTTTATAGTGAAGCGATTCTACAGATACGCGGCCGGCAGTCATTCAGCGTGTCATCTAACTCACAACACACATTGTAATGAAGACCAAACTACAGTCTCCTCCTGCATATTTAAGCATGGCCCAAGCGTTCTACAGCACCCTGCAGGGCTCTGTGAGCATCCTGGTATATAGCTGCTGATTTTTAACAGCTATTTTTCCGGAATAATTCGCGAACAAAACAATATTGTCGGAAAATTCGGGCGGAAGTGCCCGAATTCGAATTTTTGAGAAATTCGACCATCACTCTAGTTAATAGACAGATGAACTGCATTCCTGAAGAGAAGGCCAATTGGCCAAAGCTAATCCTATACGTATAGACAGAGACGATTGAGAGAAATGGTTAAAGAGTAGTACCCAGATAGCCCTGTTATTTAGACAGAAGACATTGATTATATGGTTAGATATGTTGCGGGACTTTAATCTGCTGAACTACACGTGTGTTAATTAGTTCTGTATTTACATAGTAAGAAACTAAAACTGTCATTCAGGGTTAATTTTATAATTCAAGCTACATCACTTGTTAAATCATATCACACATGAAATTTCTGTGCAGAAGTGTATAACCTAGGCTATCGAGCGATTCAACAGCAGTCTGTATTAAGGGGGTTTCTCCTTGCGGGCTCCGCAACTTCAGTTCTTTCCCTCGGTATGGTGTACTGAAAAAATTAGTAGCGCGTCCAGTTAGCAAGGTGCGCATTCCGAAGTATTTTCTGATCGAAGAAAAAGATACTAAAGTAAAGATCCATGGAGACTTAGAGAAAAAAGCATAAATTACGCTCTGTGTAATTGAGCATAAATCTAAGAAACATGAGAAGCATAAGCTTATGCATGCTGAGACAAGCACTGCGAAAAACATAACGATGTTCTTAGCCAAAGCAAAGAAACATTGAAACTGAGGTTTAAAAAAAAAGAAAGGGTTTTTAGGAATTCATTTAAAAGTTCCTCCATTCCAAGAGGGGGATTTTCAAGTTGGGGGGGACTGAAATAATCAATTTCCATTAACACTGAAAGTTGGCGTAGAGGGGGGGAGGGAAAATACAAAACGATCACACCTTTGTAATTACCTCAGTCTTGCCCCCTCCCCAAAATTCTTTCCTCACTCCCGTGGGCCCGAACCGCCCAATTTTTTTCTGTAGCCCCTTTTTATGAATCCAAACAATTTTCTGGGTCCGGGAAAAGGGAAAACCAAACCCCGCCCTTTTCATTTCCTGTGACCATAAATTGTTTGTCCCAAAAACAATCCAAAGAACCCCCAAAATTTTCCCGGGGGGAAGTTTTAACACCCGGGCCCCTCTTGATACACCCAACATTCCGGGTTCTATCTCTTCCCATTTTTCTTCACTTTTTCTACTAATGTAAAAAAAATTTAATGCAAAATGTCGTGGTTTATAAAAGTTTTTTTTGGGCCCGCACAAACCCGCAACAAAAACCCCCCCACCAGCCCCCAATCACTATACCCCTTGCTCACAGGGTTTTAAGACACCCCCCCCCATAGCCCCTATTTGACCCTTTCCCGGGATAACGGAGAAGGGGGATTAAAGGGAAAAAGGACAAGGTTTCCAAATTTTCTACAGGGTGCATTAATCACATCTGCAACCCAAATCAAAGAACTCCAGTAAATTTTCCTATTGCTCACAGCACTCAGAACCCGCTGCCAGGAGAGGGTAAAACGTGAGTACATTATCCCATGCTATTGGAACCCGATAAAAAATTTAAAACCCCCTAACAATTGGGGTTCAGCTTCTGAAAAAAAAACTATACTAAAGGACTTTAAGTGGCCAAAGCGGGCAAGTTTCAATCCCCTTTTCCTACCGCTCTTTCTTCTGGGCATCTTTTTCATTCCCACCAATGCAAGTTTTACAGGCCATAACCCCAACCCAATTTTCTTGAGCATAAGCCAATTCCCCAGTACGGGAAAAACGGGATAGTGGTACTTACAAACGCTATGGTCAAATTTTCGGGAAAAACTACATGGCCCCCTTACTCAAACCGCTAAACCCCTCCAGAAAAAACTTTACCCCTTGCTCGGAAATTTTAGCCTCAGTTTTCCCTTTTCAAACTACACCCACATTCCCTCCACCACCAAAACCCGACTCATTCATGGACTTAAACCCCTAAACCCTTTGGGGGAACCAAACCCCCACCATCACCTCCCCCAGCCCCCTGGATTCCTTTTCTCCCGCCAGTTCCAACCCTTTTCATCCATCAGCACCAGCTACAATACCCCAAGAAACAACCAACTAAAGTGCCTTTTACACCCCCAACCCGTCCCAAAAAACTACTGAGACCCCAAAAGCCAGAACCCTGGGAAAAACCCATGGCATTTTTACCGGGCAACAGCCCGTACAGAAGAAAATATTCTGCCCCCTTGGGAAAAATTTTATACCATGTTGCCTAAACATCAAGGCTTGGGGAAATTTCTTTTGGCCTAACATCAAATCAGCTCAAAAAGAAAGGGCCCCGTTTGGGGGGGACAACATTAAATTACTCATCTTGGGGGAAAATTTTTGGCCATCGTCTTTTATTCTTGGGGGCCAAAAAGGAAAAGCTTGGCGAATCCCCCTTTAAAAATCCTTCAATTCACTCAGAGCCTTTCTGAAACCGTGGGGAAAATTTTTTTCACCCGGATTTCTGCCTTATTCCAAGGCCCATGGAGTTTTACCAAAAACACTTAAAGCCCCACAAAAACCCCTTTTCAACTGCGTTTGTTAAAGGTTTTTTCTTAAACCTACTTGGGACCTTTGGAAAACATTCAAGCCCAAAAATGCAGAGTTTATCTGGGGAATCAACTTCTAAACCATGCTAAAAGGGCCCCGACTGATTCATCCCCAAAAATTAAAAAAAATTTCCAAAGTGAAACCCCATTTTAAAAAGCTCCCACAGGCTCTATAGCTCAGCCCGACACCCCTACCCCTACAATCAACCAAAGCAAGCTTCCCCCGGGGTTTTTCAACCCCACCAAAACTCCCATCAAAGAACGGTTTTTTGACCTTTCCCGAACACACATTCCCTGGGGAAAAACCGAACCCCAGAAAACTGTTTTAAAATGCGCCAACCCGGACTTTTCATGGGTCAAGGTTTCCCGCGTAAACTCGGACGACAAGAGGAAATCTTTTTATCAAATGGACAGCAACTAAAAAGCAAAAACCCTCCCAAACATAAATCAATTTTAACCCCAATCCCAAATTTTTGAATATCAACTGTCAAGATTCAACCAACAAACAAAAACGGGAGACCTCAAACCTACATAATAAATTTCCCTTCATTGGGGCCCAACCTAAAAAACCTTTAAAATTTTGTTCAATTTCAAACAAGCATATCCTCAAGATGCGTCTTAAACAACCCAAACACCTTTCCCATCTGGCTCCCGCCAAAAGACCCCCCAGCAAACTATATCTACCGGTTTTTACAAAAATGCTTTAAAAGAACCCAACTGTTAGTCCCTTCCAAAAACCCGGGGTTGACCGTCCCAAACTTCAAATTAATTGGGGCCCCCAACCCTTTCCCTTTCCTTTGTAGATCCCGGGCACCAATCAGTTCCGGGAAAACTTCTTACATTTTCCAACCGGGGCGTTAAAACTTTTTCCTGATTACAAATTTATGCAAAATTTAAGTGGATGGCGCCCAAAACAGACTTTAAATTTAACCCACCCCCGTGCCCAATTGGGGCATCAGGGACCCTGTCTGGAAACCCCTTACTCCCACATTTCCCAACTAATCTGCTTGAAACGATCCTCTAAAAACGAAGAATGATACTATATAAAATAATTTTTCTTGGAAAAAAATTTTGGAAAACCCTACCCGGCCAATTTCCCCATTGTAAGCTCTACAACTGGTTTCCCCGCGCTTTAAAATGTTTTAACCACATCAAAACAATAACTCCTGAACTTTTGACACAAGACCTCCTAAATTTGGTCTTAAAAAAGCCCCGAAAGAAGTCCCGGGATTTTCCTTTTTGTTCCCCACCTTACATGTCTTCTTTTAAAGAGGGGCTACCCTGGGCCTTTGCTTCCTCAATAACCCCTTTTAAACAAAATCCCAAGGAACAATTTTCGGAGTCACAAAACAAAAAAATTTCCTGGAAAAAATTGGGGTGCCTCAACCCCCCCATTTCCCCCTTCAAGCCAACCTCGGTTTTCCCCGGTTTTCCCCAAAAAAGTTTAACCCCTGTGAACCTCCAAAATTCCCCTTTGGGTTTTCAGGCCCAGGTTGGGAGTTCCCTTGCTGGCCCAGGATTAAAGAAAAACCCTAAAGGTCCCCAAAAACTCATTTCTCCCAAAACCCAAAATACCTTCTTTTAACTCAAACTTTAAAGTCCCATTGGGGGTTTTTTTCAATGTCCCTTTTCTTTGTCCCACACCAAGGACTATCAATACCCTTTCCTTTTCTTTCACCCTTTTCGGGTAAAATCACCCCACCTGGACGAGGATCTTCACCAGAACTTTACCCAACCAGTTTTTTCTGTCCCCAAAGGGCAAAGTTTTGAATATTCCCTTGTGTGCACCTGATTTTCCAAAATTGTCAATCCAAAACCCTTTGATCTTCTTCAACATTTGGGCATCAATCAAAATGCAAAATCTCACAGTCCCAGCCCAATGGTGTTCTAAGAAGTGGTATAACCGGACATTGCAAAATCAAGAGACTAAACACTTTTCCGATGATCCCGGGGAAAAAACCCGTAATGCTCATTTTTTTTTCACCGAAACAAAGGGAAAAAAACTACAAGGATTTTTAAGGTCTCGTCACTTACTGTCCCCTCAATGGATCCCCCAAAACCCAAACCCAAAGCCCCGGGTTTTTTCACTATTCCTTTTCCCAAGGAAAATTTGCTTTTCACCAATGAACTCCTCACTTGGGCACCCCAAAAGTGTTTCAAAGCCCCCCAAAAAAAAACATCCAAAAAAGCTCCAGCTTTTGGGGGAAACCTCGGACAAAACCCCAAAACCCTTTCCCCTTCTTCCACCCATTTTGAAGAAATATGGCCAAAACTCCCAAAAACCTGACACAAAAACATGGGGCGCGTATGAGACCTCTTGGAAAACTATTCTTGCAAGTTAATCCCGTTGCACGAAACCCCGTCCCTCTCTTTCCCAAAAAGCTATCTTGCACAAAAAGATCTCTTGAAAAACTGAAGACATCACTTGAAAAACCCTTTCCCGGCAAAAAAGTTTTTTGGGTCCTCATTGAAACTACAAGGGGTCCTGAAAAAAGTCGCAAACAACCTCATCTCATAAAAAATTTCCCTCTCCGTTAACCCAAAGCCCATTACTGGGGTTTTCCTGAAAATTTTCCCCTTTGAAGAGATTTTAATATTCCCCAAACCCCCCACTCCGCTTCCTCCTCAAGGGGGGAAAATTTTTAAAAATGGATCAGTCCTTTTCCCCAAAATGAAGAAACCCTACTGCAGCGGAAGAACCTCTTCATGAACCCGTCTTGAAACAAAGCCTGAGGCCCGAAACCCCCCACTTCCTAAAAGTCTCTACTTTCCCAATTTGGGGGAAACCCAGACTATGCCTTTAACAGATGGTCTCCGAAAAATCCCGGTGATCAAGGAAAGAATTCCCTCAGAAATTTTGCTTTTGGGAAAACCTTGCAAAAAAAAAACCCGTGAAAAATCTGCCCCTTTTCCTTCGAAAAGCCCGCCCAAAAAGGTGAAAATCTGGGCTTAAAAGAAAGCCTTGAAACTCACCCCAAAGAAGGGCCATTTAACATAAACCACCCGACCAGCCTACAGGTTTGGAGCACCAAATTTCTTGGGGCCCCGGGGAATTTTGGGCCCCGGGGAAAGGGGTTTTCCAAAAAGCTAGTGGGGAAATCCCCCTCAAGAAACAAGAACCATTCAAAACCTGAAGCATGCCTCCCAATTGCCAGCTCAAGCGGCCAGGTTTTTAAACCAAAGCCCAAAAGAAAGAAAAAAGACATGGAAGTAGAAGGCAAATACAGAGCAGACTTGGCCCCCCGCAAAGGGGCCCCAGCTCTCTTCCCAAAATTCGGGGAGGAAGCAGATGGCTGTATATGTTCTGGGCCCGGGGGCAGAAAGAAAGGAAAAAGAAAATTTTAGAAAAAGAAAAGAGAATGTAAAAGAAAAAAGAGAATTTATAAAAAAAGAAAGGGGAAAAGGTTTAAAGGAAAAAAAAAGGGGGGAAAAAAGAAAAGAAGAAAAGAAGGAAAAAAGAATGTGAGAAGAAAAAGGAAAAAAAGAAAAAGAGGAACAAGAAGAAAGAACCCCAAAAGGGCAAGATCATTGAATCCAGGGGTTTTAAAATGTAGACAAAACTCAAAAAAACCAAAAAAGCCCGAAGGAAAAGGAAAGTGGGGGGAAATTGGGAGCAGAGATTTTCACCAAGATGGATTTTTAGACAAAAACAATAAAACCTTTTGTTTACCAAGGGGAAATATCCCCGGGTTTTACAATTGGGCTCAAGAAAATAAACCCCCAGGGTTTAACTACCAGGAAAATTTTTTCAATCAAAAATATATTTTAAACACCCCCGAATCTTCCTTTCCCACGGGAAATAGCCTCTAAAGTTGTGACCCCCGGGGGGACTGATGCCAAAAACCCCCCAAGCATTTTTCTAAACACAAAATCACTAAATATTTGGCTAAACACATTTTAAACTAAAAAGGGGCTGACCCGGCCGCAAAACCCCCACCAGCTTGAATTTTCCGAAAAAGGGGGAATAATGAAAGCCACTCTGAAGAACAAAATTCTGAAAGCAAGGGAAATAAACCCCTCCTTCCCCGGGCCCCAGATCCCACCCAAATTTTAAATCCAATTTTGTCAGAAATACCCCTCGGTAGCCCCCCTGGTCCCACCCTCAAGGGGAAAGAATTTTCAGGGCCCCCCGACTAGGGAAAGGAACATCTAGGGGGGTACAACATTGAGTCAGGGAACGATAAACCTTTTAAAAAAATGGGTTTTGAAACGTGGAAAAGAAATTTTAAACAAATCCCTTTCCCCAATGTTTTCCCCATTTCCCGATCCCAAAATCGATCAACAACCCTCCCCGGGGACTTGTTGTGGGTTCAGAAACAAAGTCAGAAAACTCTCTCCCGATTTGACCATACCAAGAAAATTCCTGAGTCCCCAACCTCAAGGGAAAATTGAAAGGGAAACCCAACTGGGTGTTTTGCCTTTACACTGCAAAAAAAGTGACTATGAAACCCAATAAACCAAAACCAAAGAACTTTTCCCATCCCTTTTATATGTTTTTCCCAGTTTTGGATGTGGAAAAAAAACAAAAGGGACAAAACCCAAGGGGGGGGCCTGGGTGAATACAAAGCTAGGACCCAGGCAAAGGGGGTTTTTTAAACACTTACAAACCCCCGATAAAAAATCAAAAAAAGTTTTAACTGGGGAAATTACAAACCCTTTTTTTATCAAATAGAGGTTTGAAAAATTACACCCCAGATTGCCTTACAAGGAAAAGGCCCGAACAATTTAAACGCCCCCTCCATCAAAGAAATCTCCAGAAACATTGGGGTGGTTTTTCGAGATTGTAAAAAAAACCCTATCTTGACCCGGGGAAATTAAAATCTGAGGGGGGCACCTGGCATCCCTTGGTCAACTCTCAACCTTTCCATCAAAGGGTCTTGGGGGGGCCGGCGTTACTTGGTTTCGTTTCCCTTGGGGGCAAGCCCGACAAATGGTTTTAGGGGTTCAACCCCCCACTCCCCCTGTTCACCCCCCCGGGCAAAAACTTGTTCTTTAGGGAAGAGCAACAATCACATTCCCCTCCAAAGGGGGAGCATTAAAACAGAAAGAAAGTTTTTAGGGGGGGCTTCAAGTTTGGGAAAATTTAAAAGGAAAAAAAAAAAACAAATCTGTTTCATCATTAAAATTCCCTTTTTAAACTCATCAATGTTTGGGTTTAAAAATCCCCTTTTAAAATGCTAAAACCAACCCCCTTTTTTTTTTTCGAAGTATCAATATCCTCACGAAAAGCTTTCCTTGAGACAGATGCAGTGTCCCGCCCAGAACCAAAAAGTCAAAAGGGCTTCCTCCCCCCCCCCAGAAAGATTCAGAGGAGAACTTTGGGGAAAGGGATCATATCACTAATGCTTCATACACCTGCAAATTTTTAACTTGTCCTTAGCGACCCCAAAATTAAACCCAAACCCTTTGGTGATAAAAAATCAAAAGTGATTAAAAAGTTTTTATTGGAATTAATTTACTGGGATTTAAACCTTTTAGAATTTTCAAAGTCCGAAACGGGGAAATTGTCGGGCATATTTCTCAAAACTCCCGGGTGCCCCGGGAGCAATAAAAAATTAAAATAAATTTTGGGGGAGGGGATTTAAAAGGATAAGGAGTTGGGTAAAAATAATTCCACACCTTATTTAATCAATCTTTAAAAGAAACTTTTTCCCGGGACTTACTTCCAAATCTTGATTACTGAAAAACCCCCGGGTTGGGCTTAAAAAAGGGCTTTTCCCTGCTAAAGAAATAACCTAAAGGAAAATGGGGGGGAAATGGCCGCCCCTCTTTTTGGGTTTTTTTCACTCCCAAACCCCCCCTGGGAACCAAAGGGGGTTTTTAAAAATCAATGTAGAGGGACTTGTAGCGGGAAAACCCTTCCTTTTCCCTGAAAAAATAGAGGGCGGGAAAAGCACCAAGAAAGATAGCAATAGAGGGACTTCCCCCCCTTTTTGAGGTCGTCTTGCTGATTGGCAGGTAGGCTTAAACAGTTTTGATCAAAACTGTGAACTAAGAACCTCATCATTTTTCATGTGTTCTAAGTAGCAGAAATGCTTTTCCAAAAATTCCTGTTCTTTTTGTTAGTTTTTTTAGTACTAGTAGTGTGCTGCTGATATTGGATTGTGTTTGTATGTTACTGCCACACCAGTGTGCACCTATGCTCATTTAAAAAAAAAAAAAAAAGAAACTTTTTGGGATGTGCAGAACCAAATATTGTTTTCTAAAGAAATAACCTGGATATTGTTTCCGGAACTACAGAATATGTGAAGTATTCTGTTTTATTTGATTTTTTATGCATTTTTATGGTCTGGATGTCAGACTCAAACCTAAGTGTAGGCCTAGATGTTGTTTGCTGAAAGTATGTAATCAGTTATGCATTTTGTTTTCATTGATTTTTATGCATTTTAATATTTTATTTTCATGCATTTTAATACTCCAGACCATCAGCTGTTGGTCTAGATGTGGTACCTCACTTCTGGTTAGGTTTAGATAAAACAGATCCATAGGGGATAGACTTTGGTAATTAATGGCAATCTGTACAGTGCTGCGTATGTTGGAACTATATAAACAGAAAATAGATACATTGACTAGCTAGTTTTCTCTATAGAAACACACAAAACTCATATTTTTTACTTTGATTTAGATGTTATATTAGATATCTTCAAGCACAGAGCACTCAAACATTTGAATCAAGATTAGAAACTTGAATTTACACATGATAATACATATTTCACTTTGAATCAACTAGAGATCCATTCTATTACTTACAATCTTATGTACAATCACCTCTAAAACTTAAATCTTTATTAACAAATCTCCTTTTCTTGTCATCCCTTATATTTACATATTAGCATTCAATGACCACATGCCATCTCAACATCAAAAGTTAAGCCAGTGGGATGTTATACCATCTTCTATTTTATTTTGGTATTTGAGAAGTGATAAATTATAGAGGGAAATGTGTCCTTCATGGACCTATTCAGCTGATTGCTTTGTGCAGTCTCCATTACAATAAACCTTAGTCGTCACTGTCAGCTAATATACTCTTGGCATTTTCTTACTATTTCTATACTCTTTTCTTCTTTCTTCTGTAATTGGAAAAAAATCTCCTGAAATGAATATAATCATAATGTGATGTGATGAATTATGCAAGGATGAATGAATTCCCAGGTTTGCTTGGCTCAACCTTGCAAGTTATGGATTAATCTAAAAGGATTGTTCCTGTTCAAGCATCAGCTTTATAACTACATTACATTAAATGCGAGAAGAATGACAAACAGCATTCCTAAGGTGAGAAAATATGTAAATCAAATAATCTGTAGCAGATACAAGTACATTTTGGTATTGTTACACTATCCTCGATAGTTAATTTATGGGAGGTACGTAACCATGAAATATGGCTGTAAAGATATTAACAAATTTCCGATGCATAAAACATAAGAAGAAGCTAACCTAAAACTACATCTGTTGAGGAATGCATATTTCCAACTTTTTTTTAGGATGCTAGATAAACCTGTGTTTATATTCTTTATCACACATACTTTATTAAGATTTACACTAACATAAAGCAGAAACCTTGGTCATCTTTATCACCTCTTTACATACTTACCTCAAGGACTTCTCATCTGCATCTGAAAATCCTTGCTCCAAGACATAACATTCTCTAAGCATGTTATTATGAAGGATAAAGGTAAATGTCAATCAATGCATATGCCTTTATATTAACATTTATGTTATTTTATCCAAGCCTTTCTGGAGAGCTACTGATGTGAAGCCTACTGTTCTTCTCTCATTTTAGGTTGCATCATCTAAGCATGTTTCAGTGCTGACTTTTCTTAGCTTCACCTATTTTATACTGGAGGAGACTGTTTGCAATTTGAGATCAAACTTTTTTTCCTCTAGCCATTCAGTGTGTCTAGTAAGGTAACAACTTATATTTTAGTAAATGGACCACACAAGAAATACTATGAGTTACTGTTGTTAATTCATCTCAACAAGCAACAGGATGGATGCTTGAGCCAGAGGAAAAAAACTTCAGTCTCCAATGCCAGAAAGGTTTCTTTAGTGTATGAGCTGCATATCAAGCTTTGGTGACCTTTTTACAGGAGCTGTTTTTTTTAATAAATAAATATATATAAAAATATATATACACACAGATATAACAGTTCATTTGCTAGTGTCAACTTGCCTAGATTTACATCTGCGTCTGAGATTCTGTTCAGAGCCTCCGTTGGAGATTCCATTAAGACTGTAAAAATAGCACAGTATGTATCACTATTTTTCTTTTAAAATGACGGATAATATGACAGAAACCCAGCAGACTCCATTGTAGTCAATGGGGTCCATCAGGTGACATTGGTGACAATCATGTAATGGATCTGGACACTGTAAATGAAACGTCTGACGTAGTTGTCTAACAGCCAGGGCTTGCTGTTATTTAATCTTAGATCATAACAAAAGCCATTGAACAGCATTGAAGAAAGTTAAGATAACTTTCTCTGCCACCCTCACATGCAGTGTTCTACCATTTTGAACTTTGCTACATCTGTAAGTACTTTATGCAGCCATCTGGTTGATCTACATGCTGGCTTAATGGTGTTAGGTGCTGATGTAGATCCCATTTTCCAGGAGATTAAGACTGGGTTAACATGTTGCATTACTGCATGCATTTCAACACATGTAGAAAATGCATGTGTTTAACAATACAGAAAAAAATCTTTTTTTTAATTTAAGGGGTTTTATAAGTAACACTTAGCAAGACGCTTCAAAGTGAATTGTTGAATCTGGTTTTCAGTGTATAATGCATCTGAATGTATAAAACTGGTTTTTGTGTGGTAATACATGGAGTCTAAAGTTTGACTCCATTCGACTTTTACAATTGCCAGGTAGCCATCAATAGTTCAACACTTTCTGTGCTGTAAAAAAATCAGTTTTTAACAGTCATCTTACTATAATCTCAGTGAAGATTACACAGAAAGGTAAGAAATATTAAAAAAAAGCCAAAGGAGCTTACACAGGATCCAACGACAAAAAGAACTAATCGCGGCTTCCTCTTCACAGGTCATAGAACATGCCTAACGCAGTCTGAGATGACTCCAGACACCAGTACTTTATATCCCTGGACAGAATTTCGGCCAACCTGCTATTTTCCCTCAACAATGTCATGTGACTTGTTATTGTTACAAGGTCTCAGGTATGAATGGGGAGCAAGTGTGTCAAATTTCATACTGGTCACTGAAAGTTCAACATAGCACCTCATGGCAAAGAACTCTCTGAAGATCTGAAAAAAAGAATTGTTGCTCTGAATAAAGATGGCCTAGGCTATAAGAAGATTGCCAACACCCTGAAACTGAGCTGCAGCATGGTGGCCAAGATCATGCAGTAGTTTAATAAGACAGGTTCCAGTCAGAACAGGCGTCATCATGGTCAACCAAAGAAGTTGGCAAAATGTGTGTACACCCCTAATTAAAAATGGACAAATTGTACCCAAGGTGTCAATATTTAGTGTTGCCACCATTATTTTCCAGCACTGCCTTCTCTTTTGGGTATGGAGTTCACTAGAGCTTCACAGGTTGCCACTGGGATCATCTTCTACACCTCCATTATAACATCAGAGAGCTGGGGGATTTTAGAAACCTTGCACTCCTCCACCTTCCATTTGAGGATGCCCCACAGACACTCAATAGTGTCTAAGTCTCGAGACATGCTTAACCAGTGAAGCAACTTTACTCTCATTTTCTTTTGTAAGGCATTGGTCATTTTGGAGGTATGTTCGGGCACATTATCAGGTTGGTCACAGCATACATTGACACTCATGATTCCCTCAATGACTGTAGCTCCCCACATCTGGTAGCACTAATGCAGCCCCATACCATGACTCTCCCACTACCATGCTTGACTGTAGGCAAGACACATTTGTCCTTGTACTCTGGTTGCCGTCATGCACATGCTTGACACCATCTGGACCAAATAAGTTTATCTTGGTCTAATCAGGACACAGGCATGGTTCCAGTAATCCATGTCCTTAGTTCGCTTGTCTTCAGAAAACTGTTTGCGGGCTTTCTTGTGCATCATCTTTAAAAGAGGCTTACTTCTGGGACAATAATTCTTTTGTCAGTTTGTCAGAGAGTTATTTGCCATGAGATGCCATGTTGTTGAACTTCCAGTGAGCAGTATGAGACAATGTGAGAGCGATAACACCAAATATAACACACTTGCTCCCCATTCACACTGAAAGCTTTGTAACACTTACGAGTCACATGACACTGAGAAGAGGAAATGGTAAATTGGGCACAATTTGTTAATTTTCAGTAAGGGCGCATCCCCACGGCAATGGACAAATACCGGTTAGTTTATGCGACCAGTATTTGTCCTGTTTTGTGTCCTCCCCCTTCACATTGATATGTTCATATTCTGTTCGAAAACCGGACGGAACAATGTGCATGATCAATGTCCTTCGGGCGGCCTGCGGGCGAAAAAAAACACCGGGCGGAAAACCCGTGAAGTGGGGACTGCTGCATGGGTTTTCCACAGGAGCCCATTGTACTCATTTTCGGCCGTTTTTTCAGGAGTACAGAGTTAATGTCTGGACCGGAGATGATGTAAAGTTGGGTGTCATCAGCATACAGGTGGTATTGAAAGCCATGTGATGCTATGAGCTGACCCAGACCAAGACTGTAGAAGGGTTTCATCATTATCATTGGGAGAAGATAGCGGCAGCTTGCATGCCAGGCAGTGGCGCAGCCCGCAATTCGGTAGTGTGGCCGGGAGTCAGCAGAGTGGCAGCAGTGTGCGGTTGGGAGCCAAACGACCACGATTTAGAACAGCCACTTTGCAGGTCCCAGAAAGTAGCGGCACAGGGGCTCACCGGGGCAGCGTCGGGAACAGTCAGTCAGTGCGGAGCACTGGTGGTAAAATCACCTACTCGGCGGTGTGGCAGTTTTTTGACAATACACCAGAGGAGACGAACATGGCTATATGTCGAATCTGTGGGCAGAAAGTAATGCATTACCAGGGACCTAACGTTGGCACCACAGCCCTGCATCAACATCATGCAGCATCACCATACAGTGGCTTGGGAGAAACATGTCTCAGATGTGGTGGTCCATCCTGTCCCAACAGCAGCAGCACCCAGTGGCACGTCTCCCATTTCAGGCAGTCAAAGCTTCACCACCTCTGCCAAAGAAAACTCCCTGTCTTTTCCATCATCTACTGGTCCAGATACTCCTGTTTCTCGGCACTCATGGTGCTAACAGTCGTTCACCTAGATGATTGACAAGAGTCAGCAGTATGCGTCTAGCCATCCCTAAGTGCAGAAGCTGACCGTGCACCTGTCCAAGTTGGTGGTATTGCTATCCCTCCCTTTTCAAGTGGTGGACTCTGCACCATCCAGCGACCTGGCCAGGAAACTTTGCAAACACTTCGGCAATTTCTACACCACCAAGCACACCCTCCTTGAGCTAAACAGAACTGAAAAATCAGAAACAGAGAAAAACAGGAATTGATGAACAGGGGGAAATTGATGAACAGGGGGAAATTGATGAACAGGAATAAATATATTAACAGGGAGTAATTGATGAACAGGGGGAAATTGATGAACAAGGAGAAATTGATGAACAGAAAAAGGCCATTAATTGTTTATTGATGATCCAAGCAGACAGCAGTACACCCCTGTGTAATTTTAATGTCGGCCAGTGGCAGCTCATGCGTGACACCTGCCGTTTGCTCAGGCCCTTTCAGGTGGACACGTTATTTGTTAGTCGCCAGCACTACGGGATGCAGTGACATCATTCCACTGCTTCATGTCCTGGAACAGATGCTGCAAAATCTTTCTGGTCAGAGGACTGGAGACGTGGCGACTACATCTCACGGCCACATGAGTCCAGTAGGGGCTGAACTGGAGGAGGAAGACATTGGAGCACAAGCATTGTCTGGCGAAACGAGTAATTTTTTTTATTCAGGTGATAGGAGAGGAGCAGGAGCAACTGGAGGATTAGGAAGATGACCCAGACACCCTGTTGCAGTATACAATGGAGATGGAGGCAGGGAGTCCCTCAGAGTCACTTGGGCAGATGGCCCGCTGCATGCTGATTTGCCTGGCTAATAACACCTGAATTGTCACCATCCGGCAGAGGGATGACTTCTGGCTCTCCGCCGTCTTGGGCCCAAATTACCGGTCCCAAATGGGGGCATTTTTTCACCTGCCAAGACAGAGGACAAACTCAAGTACTATAGAGACATCCTATGTAGTCAGTTTGCCGCTGTCTATCTGCGCCATGGTCCATCCTCTAGCAGGTCTGACCTGGTGGTTCATCAGTGCTCATGTACCACTGCCACGGCTGCTGTGGAGGGATGGGGGGGGGGGGGGTTTACGAGCAGCACCAGCTCCATCAGCAGCAACCTGAGTCTGGAGTTGTTGATGAGCAGCTTTCTTCACCTCCTAGTGATTTAGGTACCCACCAGCAGTACCACTTTGAGCAGACCCTGAACCCTGGATTCTTTTGGCTACCTGCCTCAGCTACTATTCTGATGCTGCCACTGGCCTGATTCCACACATCTGCTGCCAGCTACTCTTTGTACCACCCACCATCTTTACCAGGGACTGGTATTGCCACCCACCTCCCCACTCTTCACTGGGCCATTATGTAGCCTTCTGATGCTGCTGCCACCTCACCACTCAAGTCTCCTCATGCTGCTGCCAACTGAGCACTCTCTTAGTCGATCACTCTGTGGTTTTCTAATGCTTTTTCCACCCTCCACCACTCTATGAAATTGCCACTATGTTTGGTTTTTCTCTTCTTTTAATCTGTGGAGTTTACACAAAACACAGAACACATGCAAATATTCCATTTACTTATTTTTGGCTTTAGCAATGATGAATTATTGACCAACTGAAAGCGGACACTGAAAGATCAAATGAATGGCAAAATGGTATCAATGCAAAATTACTGATGATACCCTCTCCACTCTTTTGGGGGGGCTCTACATGTATCAGCATTTAACAGAATCACCACAATAAAAGAAAAAAATAACTGTTTGCCACAAATAGCAATATCCCAGGAGACTGGATTTGAGATGTATGTAGGGCTGAAATACACAAACACTGGATTTGATACACAATTCTCAACAAAAAGTGAATAAATTAACTCTTGACCACAGATTAAAATACCCCCACCGGTCTGAAGTTGATGGATTTCAGGCATGTATGTGGCAGAAATACGCACCTGCTGTATTTCATTCCAACAAAACAAGAGGAGAAATTAACCTTTGGATATTAAATTCCCTACAGAAATGAACAAGTGAAATTTAAATGTATATATGGAGGGAAAAAACACACTCTATTTGACTCCAAATGGACCACTAACAGGCTTGAGAGATCACTGGATATGAAATTTACTAGTGAAAGAACAGGTGAAATTTAAAAATATAGATGGCGGACAAAAAACACACTGTATTTGACTCCAAGTACAACACTAACAGGATTGAGTGGATTCCCAGAATCTGAAATTCCCTAATAAAAGCACAGGTGAAATTTAAATAATAGCGGACAAAAAAGCGGTCTGTATTTAAATCCCAATACAAAGGTCACACAGAATTGAGTGGATTACTTGAATCTGAAATTCCCTTATACAACAGGAGAAATTGAAATAATGGCGCAGAAAAAGCGGTCTTTATTTCTATCCCAATACAACACTATCATGATTGAGTGGATTACTTGAATTTAAAATTCCCTAATACAACAGGAGAAATTGAAATAATGGCGTAGAAAAAGCTGTCTGTATTTCTATCTCAATACAACACTATCAGGATTGAGTGGATTACTTGAATTTAAAATTCCCTAATACAACCAGATAAATTTAAATAATGGCACAGAAAAAGCGGTCTGTATTTCGATCCCAATACAACACTAACAGGATTGAGTAGATTACTTGAATTTAAAATTCCCTAATACCACCGGATAAATTGAAATAATGGCACAGAAAAAGCGGTCTGTATTTCTATCCCTGTACAACACTAACAGGATTGAGTAGATTACTTGAATTTAAAATTCCCTAATACAACCGGATAAATTGAAATAATAGCACAGAAAAAGCGGTCTGTATTTCTATCCCAGTACAACACTATCAGTATTGAGTAGATTACTTGAATTTAAAATTCCCTAATACAACAGGAGAAATAGAAATAATGGCGCAGGAAAAGCGGTCTGTATTTCTATTCCAATACAACACTAACAGGATTGAGTAGATTACTTGAATTTAAAATTCCCTAATACATCCCGATAAATTGAAATAATGGCACAGAAAAAGCGGTCTGTATTTCTCTCCCAGTACAACACTATCCGTATTGAGTATGTTACTTGAATTTAAAATTCCCTAATACAACAGGAGAAATAGAAAAAATGGCACAGAAAAAAGCGGTCTGTATTTCTATCCCAATACAACACTGTCAGGATTGAGTGGATTACTTCAATTTAAAATTCCCTAATACAACAGGAGAAATTGAAATAATGGTGCAGAAAAGCAGTCTGTATTTCTTCCCATACAACACTATCAGGATTGAGTGGATTACTTGAATTTAAAATTCCCTAATACAACAGGATAAATTGAATTAATGAGATCTGTGTGGCATCAGCAGCAGCAACAGGGACACTGTTATGCCAAGAGACACAACAAGAGGACTGTGAGAGCGCACTGGTGCCGTCCTTATATACAGTGCTTATATCGTCGAAGAATCCGCGGTCCTTTGATTGGCTTCATGCATACAACATGTCATATTGAGGGTGCTTGTTTTCCTCCACAGAGTTCTATTATGGCCCATGTAATTGTGCTTGCGGCCAATTTTACAACAATAAAAAGGATGTACTTATTTCCGAAAGTACCTAATAAACATTCGGCTTCGTGCAGAAAAACCGACGTTTTCCTGCAATTCTAAACGAATTCCACTTTATTAGAATCGAATTAAATCCCCATCTTAAATGCAATAATTTAATAAAAAACGTGTAGCTGTCCGTGGTAGCACACTAACGGATTTATGAGATACTGTATGAAATGCTGTTAATCAAACGCGGCAGCAGTTTCAAATGGCTGCTAATTAATACAGAGAATAAAATAAACAATCTGTATTCTCTGGATAACAATAAAAATAGCTTGAATAGATTTTTGTCATTGTTAAAATAATAAAAGAAAATCTAGTGAAACATTCCCGTTTTAACTTAACTTCTATGATATACTGACTTTTAAGGATAGATCTGTACTGCAATTATTAATCCCCAATAATCCCGAAAAATTAAATAATGGCACAGAAAAGGGTCTTTTATTTCTATCCCAGTACAACACTATCCAGTATTGAGTAGGTTACTTGAATTTAAAAATTCCCTAATACAACAGGAGAAATAGAAAAAAATGGCACAAAAAAAGCGGCTGTATTTTTATCCCAATACAACACTGCAGGGTTTTTTGTGGTTACTTAATTTAAAAATTCCCCTAATACAAACCGGATAAAAATTGAAAAAAAAAAACAGAAAAGCGGTCTGTATTTCTTTCCCCAGTACAAATATCAGTATTGAGTAGATTTACTTGAATTTAAAATTCCCTAATACAACAGGAGAAATAAAATAATGGCACAGAAAAAAAACGGTCGTATTTCTTCCAATCAAAACTAGGATTGAGTGGATTTCTTGAATTTAAAATTCCCTAATACCAAAAAATTTAAAAAAATGGGCAGAAAAAGCAGTCTGTATTTCTATCCCAAAAACAACACAAACAGGGTTGATGGGTTACTTTTTAATTTGAAATTCCCAATACAACAGAAAAAAATTTTAATTTAAAGAGACTGTTGGCACCGCAGGGACCCTGTTTGCCCAAAAGACACAACAAAGGACGTGGGACGCAGGGCCGTCCTTTTCTTAATTTTCTTTTGACGTCCCCGAATCCCCCCCGGCTCTGATTTGGCTTCAGCTACCCGTCATTAGGGTGCTCCTTTCTTCCCCCCCAAGTTCTTTGCCCCTGTAATTTGTGCTTGCGGGCCCTTTAAAAAAAAAAAAGAGCTTCGTTCCCCCCAAATACCAAAACTTCGCTTCGTGCAGAACCCAAGTTTTTCCCCGAAATTCTAAAAGAATTCCACTTATTGAATCGTTCCCCCCCATCTTTAAATGCAATATTTAAAAAAAATCGTGAGGTGTGTGCACACTTTTATGAGATCGTTTTGAACGCTGTTTCAAAAGGGGGCAGCGTTTTAAATGGCTGCCTTTTAAATTGAAATACAAAAAAAAATAAAAAATCTGTAATCTCTGGATAACAATCAAATATAGCTTGAAAATGTTTGTGTCTTCGTTTAAATAATAAAAGAAAATCTTAGTGATACATTTCCTTTTAAACTAACTTCTATGATATACTGACTTTTATAGGATAGAACTGTAAGCATGCTCTGTAACCTATGAAGAAGTTATTGTGCAGACAGTGGGAGGTGAGCTTTGCCTATTATCTATTATCATTCAAGTGATCCTGTGTTTTCTGCTGTCAGCTTTATAATGGAAGTGTTACTCTTATTTGTAATCCTGTCTGAAAATGATGTGATTGCTAAAACATGATCTTTACACAAGAAATGTTTTCCATTTGAAGGGCCCAAAGGCTCATTTAAAAATTGCAATATCTTAGGACTTAATCATAGTGTTGAGCGATTATAATCACTAAGGTTGAAATCGGCACGGTTTTTATGTTGATCGGAATTTTCTGATCACGCGATAAATTAGGTGAGAATCTGTGCATAATCTATTAATATTGCGCCATTTTCGGTGCTTTCTGTCATTGTGGCGGCCAGCAAATCAGTTTAGAGCATAGAGCAGGGTGAGCTGGGTGTGCGACGTCATGACTGTGATGTTTATGGTTGTCATTGGCTGGAAAAATCACATGACCTCGTTTTACATAGAACAGCCCTTCCTGTTCAGCATCAGTGTGTCAGTGTGTCTCATAAGAGCAGGACGTGTGTTAGCTTTCTCCTCAATACAGTTCAGCGACACAGTTCTCTTTGTTCACACAGACAACTATGCAGTTAGCTGTGAACATTAGAACATATATAGATAAGAGAATTTCAGTTCTTAGTTAGTTAGGCTGAGACTTTTAAAGAAGCATCTAGCGCTGTACTGCCGCACGGGGAAGAGACAGGCAGGCAGGCAAAAAGAGTGTATATTGTGCATCCCAGACTGCTTTGAACCTGCATTGAAATGGCTTTTTTTTTTTACCAGTTTTTGGCCAGTTTTTGGTGAAATAGTACCTTGTATTTTGTGCAGCCCAGTTTTGTTCAAAGACCCACCTTGTACTTATATTAGGATACAGAACTTTTCTAGTAACTGCAGGTGTATTTCATAGGTGCAAAAACCACCTTTTATTATCCGTACACGATTTAATTAGGTTTTTTTTCACTTTTGTGCAGCCCAGTTTTGTTCAAAGACCCACCTTGTACTTACAATAGGATACAGAACTTTTCTAGTCACTGCAGGTGTATTTCATAGGTGCAAAAACCACCTTTTATTATCCGTACACGATTTAATTAGTTTTTTTTCACTTTTGTGCAGCCCAGTTTTGTTCAAAGACCCACCTTGTACTTACAATAGGATACAGAACTTTTCTAGTCACTGCAGGTGTATTTCATAGGTGCAAAAAGTAGCTTTTATTATCCGTACACTAGAGATGGGCGAATTTCTCAAAAATTCGATTCGGTGACTTCGACGAATTTTCCGACAAAATTAGTTTCGGTCCGAATTTCTTCGGGACGAATCGCGTTAAAAAACAGCTATTTCCAGGCTGCACAGAGCCTGCAGGGTGCTGGAGAACATCGTGCCATGCTTAAATATGCAGAGGGAGCTTGGTTTGGTCTTCATACAATGTTGTGTTTTAGTATGACACGCACATGACTGCCACCGCTCTTAGAATCGCTGCACTATAAAATTCCCTGGGCACTTAAGAGGGCAAAAATGACCAAAAAACTCAAGCGGGAATGTAGCCTGATAAAGTCATGGCAGCGAAAGCTGGAAAAAAAACAAGCTAAGAGCTCAGGTGGCAACATCTGTGACAGAGTGTGGAGGTGACGGCGGCAGCCAGAGCAGCATGAGGTCAGAGAGTGGCACAATGACAGACTGGAGGTGGCAAAAACAGGAGTAGGCCACAGAGTGGCAAAATGACAGAGAGTGGAGGTGACGGCGGCAGGAGCAACAGCAGGAGGTCAGAGAGTGGCACAATGACACAGTGTGGAGGTCATGGCAGCAGCAGCATGAGGTCAGACAGTGGCACAATGACATTATGGAGGTGGCAAAAATAGGAGTAGGCCACAGAGTGGCAAAATGGCACAGTGTGGAGGTCACGGCAGCATCAGCATGAGGTCAGACAGTGGCACAATGACATTCTGGAGGTGGCAAAAACAGGAGTAGGCCACAGAGTGGCACAATGACAGAGAGTGGAGGTGACGGCGGCAGCAGCAACAGCATGAGGTCAGAGAGTGGCACAATGACACAGTGTGGATGTCATGGCACCAGCCACAGCAGCAGCAGCATGAGGTCATAGAGTGGCACAATGACAGAGTGTGGAAGTGAGTGGCAATACAAGTCCCTGGTAAAGATGGTTGGTGGCAGATGGAGAAACTATCAGCAGATGTGTGGCATCAGGCGGGTGGCGGCATCAGAATAGTGGCTGAGGCAGGTAGTATGAACCCAGACTAATTTCCCCCAGTTTGGGTGACAAGACTTTGTTAGGCTGCGCACATCCAAGAACATCTTTTGAAAAACGTAAGCATAGGTGCACACTGGCAAGGCAATAACATACATCCATTACAAATATCAGTGGCACACTAAAAACTAAGTAAAACATCAAAAGTATATAGGAATTTTTGGAAATGCATTACTGCTAAGGAAATATGAAAACCTGGGACAGGTGAGTCCCTAACACTAACATGTTACCTCACTAGGAGCCTATTCAGACTCCAACTTCTCAAGGAGTGTTAAGAACTTGCTACTGAATTATCCTGCACTGGTTTAAAAGTGGTAGGCGGAGTGCAGCAAGCCAATGAGGTTGCCATTCCTCAAATAGACTACAAGACTTTGTTAGGCTTTGCACATCCAAGAACATCTTTTGAAAAACGTAAGCATAGGTGCACACTGGCAAGGCACCTCCCAATAGCAGTAATGCATTTCCAAAAATTCCCCATTACC